>JBAMJV010013526.1:27500-41339 GCA_037951105.1 Echinarachnius parma
CCCAGCGCAGACAGAGCCGACTCGACCCGATCCGACTGGTTTTCAGCCTGATTAACTCAGTATGCGCTGCCTCATGACTCCGGTTTTGCCAGTCAAGTGCCAGTCGGATGTCATTCGAGGCCGATTCAACACGTTGGTTCGGCTCCGACAAAGCGAAACTGACTATAGACTGACTGTCGGATCGGGTCGAGTCGGCTCTGTCTGCGCCGGGCCTAAGTGTTTTTAAAAGGCCAGTATATTTTGCAGTGCTTGCATGCAGTGCAAGCTCGTCCGCAGTTTGTACATTAACAAACATGACACATTAAACATGCAATGAGCATAATATGATGACCTGAATAGCAAAACGTGAAAACCTGGTGAATTCTAAAATAATGAAAAATAACCCAGCTATTAGAAAATATTTATATCGCATTGACAATGTGGAGTTTTGTCAACGGCAACTAAAACCAAGATTAAATTTACCATGAAAAAAACATATCCATGGTTTGATGCATCTCGCCGTGTATAACGCGGATTGTAGATAGTATGTACTTGCACTATAATCTGATAATAATTATGAGACCGGCTCTGGCAAAACCAGGAACTTCTCCGCATTTACGATTTTGCGTAAATGGCCTGAAAAGGTAAAAAAATGACCTCAGGGACGAAAAGGACATTTTAGTATCATATTGTTAAGGAACTTTTCTAGTTTCTAATGAGATATGCAAAATTCCGAAATATTATCTGGAAAATGGCTATATCTTAGGATAAAATCAAGAATGACATGTACTTCGAACTGAGTGTTGAACTTTAACCTCAATTATCTCCATTGTTTTAGCAGAATAAGAAAAATAAAAAATAAATCATAACTTCGTCAATTGTTGTCCGATCGGCATAAAGAATTAAAGATGGTCTCAAAATAAAGAGAAAAATCCACACAATAACATCATATCAAAAGCTCAAATTTACATTTTGTTTCCAAGTTGCTGGTTTTGCCAGAGCCGGTCACATATTTAATAAACATTGCTTGCAACGAAATTAAAAATAAGGACTTGGAAAAGGGGTTTGATGTTCATGTTTCTCCCGATAAGGACTGAAATATGAGATTATTGTTTGAAAGGAACACGTTCTCCGCCTCAGCAGTTAATGCCTTTCAATGCTATAGTCTGCGATATTACATGAAGATTCAAAAGAAAACACAAACAAAACACCGAAGCCTGATGCATTTCCCGATAAAAAGAAGAAAAAAATGCAGTCTTTGAAAGAAAGAAAAAAACGCCTTTCGCTTCTCAGCATGTACAATGCTTTTATAGGAGATAGCGCATGCATTAACTCTGCATGAAAGTGGCATGTTGGTCCATTAGGCGCTGCGGCTGTACATCCATTACGAGCAAAATATAATAATTTAGAAGGAACAAAAAAGAAAATGGAATCTTTCAATATTTTCCCGGCGGAAGAAAGTCTGGGAGATTTAGGAAACAGATACTATACTTTTGAAATATTCATTAGTTTTTGGATATAATTATATAGGATTGAGATGAGATGGAAAGTGAAAATAAAAAGATAAGATTTCGACACGACAAAGTCAAGCACACGCTTATGAGAACGTGGCATTAGTTAGATCCTGATTTCATATTTTGATATGTTATTAAAATGTATTTCTAATAAATGTTCTCTATATGAAAACATAACAATTACAATTTGAAATTATAGTTGTGCTGATAGTGTGTTCTTTATTCTTTTAATAGATACGATTCACAATGCATTATTTTAATCTCTTATCAATAATTGTACTTTGCATCTTTTCAAAATCGAAATCCCACTCGTTTAACGGATAAATAACTATTATTGCACTAATACGTAGTACTCCTGAATTACAAGCCGATGGAAGGGAAGATGAAATATATAACACAACTGTGCGTATTGTCACAGGTTGCAAAATAAAACTACAATTTTTGTGGAAAAAATCTACAATCGTCACGATCGCGGTGGATTTGATTCAAGTCTGGAGGCGATCTCCTGACACTGGCTTGTGACAGACATGTTGGATGACATATGTTTGTTTGTGTCACAAAACATTGGCGTAGTAATCGGAAGGGGGCGAGGAGTACAAGAGCCCCCCCCCCCCCCCACCCCCCGTCATCTCAATCACCCTTCTCGTGGGAAATAGATTTGTAGATGAATATATCAATATTTAAATGAATAAAAACAAATGAATAGATAAGTGAATAAATACATAAATGAACAAATAATTACATTAATATATTAATATATAGATAAATGAATAAATAAATGAATGGATGAACAAATTAATACATAAATAATAAATTAATTAATCAATCAATCAATCAATCAATCAATCAATCAATCAATCAATCAATCAATCAATCAATCAATCAATACAAAATGCATAAATAAATAAATGAAATAGTACATGAATAACAATCAACAAAAATAAGCAAACAAAACATTATGAATACATAAGCAAAGAAACAGATTTATTAATAAATACATTGTAAAACATACTTCATTGTTAGAAAGTATAAATTACATGGATGAAAAATTACAATAGATGAATAAATCACTACACCCTTTAAAACTGCGCGAATGTTTCCTCTCATAAATATCATCGTCCCACCCCCCCTCCCCCACCCCACCCCCTTAGCTGTTTCGGTTCACCCTGCCCACCCTGTAGCTGACTTTTCAAGTATGACAATAGATGTCGTGGTGAATGACAGATTTTTGTCACAAAAATATACGTAACGCCTTCTGGCCAATGTATACAATGACACATTCTTTCTTTGGTCTGCCTATAGATCTAATACGATGAAAGATGAAGACAATATTTTGGAATAGTAATTACAGGTCAACGTACAGATTGTGTCTGTTCACACATATGACTTTTACCTGATCCCTTTTCTGTATTTATATTGTATAATGTATGTTGTTATGGAAACAGGGAAGGATATTATTATAAATGTGCCTGCAGTTTTAGAAAGTTATACGCGCAGGCTTGGTTTGCTGTGATAATGACTTCATCTTTGCAAAAAGACACAATTTCGGCCTTAGAACCACCGGTATCAAGCACAAGGTAAATATTATGCATAATAGTTGTCTCTTTCTTCGTAAGGTTTCGTGCAATAAATGTGTTAACTTACGTATTGTTATATGCTTTGTAATTGTAAAAATTTTCATGGTCTTTTTAACGATGTAAAAAATCAATCATATATAGGGAAACTGACCAGAAATAATAATATACACGACAAGGAGCATAGATAATTGGGCTTCCCCTGAACTCGAACCCGAGAGCTCCGGATTGTTCGGTGCTTATACTAAACTGAGCTAGGAAGTTCTGGTTGTGCTGGTTGTTCGTCCCTGAAACACGTTTTCAATGCTCGTGATGGTCAGGGGCTAACTGTACACAAACGAGAAGAATCATAACTAAATTGAACAAACTGGCACGCACGAAGCATGTTGATAGAGGGAGAAAGGGAGATGGGTTGTGTAAAACTATACGCACGTTGTGCATCGCGACAATTTTCAGTTAGAAAACTACAAATGAAAATGGGCCAATAATAATTATTACGCAAGCCTGACTTACAGATTTAGACAAAGGAAACTCAATGCCGTATATTTAAATCAGCTCTGTTTTTTTCGGTCCATCATAATCAGCATCACAAACAATTAGACGGGTTGAAATCAATTCCTCTATCAGCATGATCAGTAAAAAGCTCAACATTTCCATCTTGTATATAGTTAATAACGGGGAAGTAGCCTTTCATGATCCTTAGTTCAATTTGTGTGTGATAACTCACATATGACATATAACGTGGTGTAACTGAGAAGGTTAAATTATCTAAAGCATTTCCATCATAATGAAACCCGCCCCGTAGTGTTTCAAGTTGTGCAATTATGCGATTACTTTGAACATGAAATCCTCTCCTATGGCTGCGATTATAAACCAATGAATATTTACTGCGCTATATTATTAAGCAGGGATGGAACACATTGTCCTATGGATTCTTATATATTTGTCCATCTTCTCTATAATGGTCTCCATGTTCGTCTTTAATGTTCGTCTATAATTCTCGGTTCGTTTTCTTTTTCGCTAATTTTCCTTCTTTTTATTAAATCTTTCGTCTTTCTCTTAACTAGTAGATATTCTTCTTCTTCAAATAAATTCATACTACACAAGTCATAAAACAACAACAAATATATTGCATAATTGCACAACCAAAATAATTCACCAATACTTTTAACTTATTCACATGACAAATCACGATCTTAACATGTCAAAAGGTTTATATAGAACATTAAAATGGCGCCAATCTGCGCATTGAGGAAGTAATTGCAATCGATTGTAAAGTTGCAATTCATTGCAAGTAAGAAAACATATGCTCATTAATTTTGAACCAATCAAATTTGCGCATCCAGTCACATGATCTTATTTTCAATTAAAAGCAACTTTACAATCGATTGTAGATCTTTCTGCAACGGGGAGCGGCCCGCCCATGCAAGCCAGATCAATTAAGCATCATCAAACTTACACATCATATAAAGTCTTTTTTTTTTTTTTATGTGAAGAATATTAAGAAATCCAATTTAAAGGCATTATTCCCCAGTATACAATAATCTTGATGATGATGCGACAAGGAATACACGCGCAGGTGTGAAGAAAAGCGCGCCAGATGCTCGCTACTTCTCCGTTACATGTCAATGACACGTCTCCACAAATTACAACAAGCAGTTTCCCGTCAGTTTTCTGAAACACGATCGTGATCGCTTACCAAAAAAGAAACGGATACACGCTAAATAAATTGAGGTAAAATAAATGGAATCATATAAATTTAAAAAAAGCTAAAGGGAAAGAAAACTGGAGATGTAATATGAAGAGAGTAATCATGTTAATATTTCTTGCCATTATGTGCATTGTATCTCCATAACACTTTCACACGAATTGCAAACGTTCTTTCTCCGTGTATTGTGATGCATTACAGATGCATTACAGAGATGAATCGACATATTTGTACAGTATACGGAAAAAAAAAAATTTGTTACGCATTCATCGCAAAATTTGAATGGATATAAACACAACATTTAAAGAAAAAAGAACATAAATAACTACATGTATTGGAGATTTAACTTATTATTAGATTATAAAATTACGTACATTTGACAAAATTGACGACCGATATACTATAACTTTGTACATCGTACTCCTTGCATTGAGGCATGCCTACATAGTAATGCAATACTGTAGTGAAATAGGAATGTATACACAAATATGCCTTGTAATATGTATTTTGGTTAACGCTCCAAATTGATATCAAAATACCTGTTTTTACTTTTGTCGGGACATGAGGTGTTTCAATTATATATATTAATTGATTGCCTTGCCTCATATCATGTTGGATGTTGAAACTAATTTACTTTGTTGCTCAATTTCAACATGTTATGCATAAGATGATACAATAGAACATATGTTCGATGTTAGACCGATTGTGCTTCGGAAAAAAGGGAAGAGTAAAAAAGAGACAAGTACTTCATCAAAAAGACGCCTTGTAATTTGGTTAACACTTCATATTGATATTACAAAGTCTGTCACTATAATATTTACGGGATAAAGTTAATATTTCTATCACGTGATCATTTATTACATATTGTCTATTCTTGCTTCATATCATTTTGCCACTAATGTCGCGTATGTGTTTTCTTTTAATTCCAAATCATGTTTGCCCATTTATTATTACATGTGCTTGACCGAGTGCATTTCGGAAAAAGAGAAATGCGGGAGGGGGAAAAAAAGTCGAGAGTTACATCAAAACGACTCCTTCTAATTTGGTAAACACTTCAAATTGATATTAAAAAGTCTGTCGCGACTTTTCCCCGTTTGTATGAAAAGGATGTATCCATTTTATTACTTGATTCTGCGTGTATCAGTCTGTTTTATTAGGGTGACAGGTTGGAGAGGGTCTTGGCGTGAGAAATCTGTGAACAGATGTCCTCCATCTCGTGGGAGGAGGCCATGTAGATGAGGATGAGGAGGAGGAGGAGAGAGCGTTGGGATGTAGGGCTTATGTTGAAGAGTTCGTACAAAAGTAGGGACAGTACCTATGGTACATGTAGTAACATTATGCAATGGTAATATATGAATTTAACTTTTGGAAATTAGGAGAGAGCATGGGAGATGAAAATATAGAGAGGGAAATTAAATATAGAGGGATGATGAGGATGGAGATGAGGATGGGGGTGAGGATGAGGAGGAGGAGGAGAGAGAGAACGTTAAGATGTATGGCTTATGTTGAAGAGTTTATAGTATACGTGCAATATGGTAGGAAGTTTTATAGTGATATAGCAATAGATTAAGTATTAAGGATTAATATTATATAACTTTTTGGAAATTGAAGAGAGAGCATGGGAAAGTGGCGATAAAGAAAGGGAAAGGATTAGAGAGAGGAGGATAAGGAGAAGAAGGGGAGGAAGAGGAGGAGGAGGAGGAGGAGAGAACTTTGAGATAATTATAGGGCTTATGATAAAGAATTCATAGTAGTAGGTATAATAGCAAAAAGTTCGTAGGTAGCATAGTGATTATATAAACTTGTTAAAATATGGAGAGCGCATGAGAGAGGGCGATAAAGAAAGGGAAAGGAAATAGAGGGAGGAGGATGAGGTCGGAGGAGGAGGAGGAGAGGAGAAGGAGGAGAGCACGTTGGGATGGAGGGCTCATATGTTGAAGAGTTCGTATAAAAGTAGGGACATGTATGGTACATGCAGTACTAGTAAGCATGACGGTGATATAGCAATGGTACTATATGAATTTAACTTTTGAAAATTGGGAGAGAGCATAGGAGATGAAAATATAGAGAAGGAATTCAAATATAGAGGTATAATGAGGTGGAGGAGGAGGAGTGTGATGAGGAGGAGGGGGAGGGGGGAGGAGGACAGAGCGCTGAGATGTAGGACTTATGTTGAAGAGTTCATAGTTTTACGTACAATACTTCATGTATGGAAGTTAGTATTATAGTTTTATAACTGCAATAATTGTTAACATTCGGAGGTAGCATGAGAAAGAAGGTAAAGGGATGATGAGGATGAGGGGAGTGGGAGGAGGAGAGAACGTTGAGATGTAGGGCTTATGTTGAAGAGTTCATCGTAGTTGGCAGTTGGTACAATACGTTTGTACTTTTTATAGTGATATAGCTGCAATA
This sequence comes from Echinarachnius parma, assembly GCA_037951105.1. NCBI lineage: Eukaryota > Metazoa > Echinodermata > Echinoidea > Clypeasteroida > Echinarachniidae > Echinarachnius > Echinarachnius parma. The sequence continues at coordinate 34,688 of JBAMJV010013526.1, forward strand.
GTAATAATGTAATTGGGAGAGATCATGAAAGAGGGGTTAAAGAAAGGAAAAGGAAATAAATTACAGGCAAGAGGATGAGGAGAAGAAGGAGAGGGAGGAAGAGGATGAAGAGGAGGGAACTTTGAGAATATGTAGGGCTAATGATGAAGAATTCATAGAAGTAGATATATTATAGCAATATGTTCGTAAGAAAGGGATGCAGGATATAGAGGGAGTTGGAGGAGGAGGAAGAGGAGGAGAAGAGAAGTTTGGGATGTAGGGCTTATGCTGAAGAGTTCATCTCAGTAGGTAAAATATGGTAGTAAGTATTATAGCGATATAAAGCAATATTAATACATGTGTATAACTTTTGAAAATGGTCGTCGTCGAAACATTTTGAAGCCGAGACCAAGTACCTTCAAAATTGTCGAGACCGAGACCAGGTCCGGTCCACAATTTTCGAGACCGAGACCAAGACCCAGTGTTGAGAATCCTGTAAGCGGGGGGGCGGGGTAGTCGTAGAAAATTGTTGAAGCCGAGACCAAAACATTTCGACATTTTCGAGGCCGAGACCACGGTTTTTCGCATTTTTCGAGGCCAGTTAAAATTTGAAAAGGGGGGAGGGTGGTTCAAACCCCCCAAAACAGTCATTTTTTGGTCAAAAGGGGGGGGGGCGGAACGCCCCCCCCCCCCCCCCGGGTACGCCTATGCCATATGCATGATATGGTAGTAAGTGTTATAGTGATATAGCAATACTTAGAATTAACCTGTAAATATTGAGAGAGAGAGACTGTAGGAAGGATACAACGGTAAAATAACAGATCATTAAACGCGAAATAAAGACTTGGACAACATATGGTGATGTTCCCTGCAAATATAATATGAAAAAGTAAATTTAAAAAACATCAAATATACATAATAGACAACATACAAAATAAGGAATGACAGAAAAGAACCATAACTATGTGCTGTTGAAGTTGGTGTATTAAAAATCAGATTCTTGTATAAACAGAGAGGCAGAGATGGGCAGAGAGGGGCGACAATAATATTCATAGCTAAGTTAAAGGGATAGTTGAGTATTGGTCAAACTTAACTTTAGTAACCAAAACCTGCACCATTACGGTACAAAATAATAGTTATAACTTCTCCATGCTAAAAAAGTATACACAATTACAAACGACTAAAGTCAGCTCCGTGTGTATAATGGTAATAATTATTGGAGTATCTAAACGGTGGGAGGGGGGTGGCAAACGCCGGCCCTTAGCCTTAACTGGATACACCACATGAGAGGGGGGGGGGGGGGGGGCACTACATTTTCGTGGGGGCACAATATTTAATTTTACTGTTCAACTGTTGGAGGTACATGTAGCTGAAATAGAGGCAACATAATAGCCAAGTATTCGCCTCTGTGTAATTTGTTATGATTCATGTAAATTGAAGAAAAATAAAATACACTGAACAAATGACACTAAATACAGGGTTGGTAACTTTCTGCCAGAGGCGAGAGTGACACATTGCGAGGGAGTGAAGCGACTGAGCTAGGGAAGGGTGTGGGAGGAGGGTGCCCCCCCCCCCCCCCTCCCACGGTAGGGAGCTTGGACTTGGACTTGAAATTGTTCCAACATAAACCATTATGGATGATCCAACAACACAGACTACAGCCAAGAATGAGTCCAGAGAGAGCAAAGCTACCAAAGGGGCAGAGCTAGAGGGGGAGGGGGAGGGTTTCGGAGGGGGTAATTGACTTAAAGTAACGGACGTTTGTGAAGTACAGTGTGTAAAATATTGCAGGATCGGTATCTAATCTAGATCATGATGGCGCATCTTCGAACCAGAGATGTGGTTCTAACAGCATTGTTTTTAATTCATTTTTTGTTTATCAAGCATGAATTTTCAGTGGGGGCGGGGGCACCTGGGGGCACAGAAAATGTGTGGGGGCACGTGCCCCTCCCCCCCCCCTCCCCCCCCCCCCCCCCGTAGCTACGCCCCTGCACTTTAGTCATCACCTGTGTATGACATTATGGCGCACTTCCTATGTCAGCACAAATCCAGAGGCTTGCATACACTCAATAATATGGAACATTCCATGTGGAAGTATCGCATGTAGTGCGCGGTCGTATGGCAAGCCGTTTGAATTTCCATTGCTTAACAACAGAAAATCATTTCTTGATATCAAGAATTAATTTTTTGATATCAAGAAATGAATTCTTGATATTGAATTCAAGAAGTGAATTCTTGATATAAAAAACTTAATTCTTGTTATCAAGAATTATATTCTTGTTATCACGAATGATATTCTTGGTTTCAAGAATTAAGTTCTTGATATCAGGAAATATGAATAAATGTTAAAACAGACATCAAGAATTGAATTCTTGATATCAAGAAATGCATTCTTGATATGAAGAATTGAATTCTTGATATCAAAAAAAAAGAATTCTTGATATCAAGAATTGAATTCTTGATATCAGGAAATATGAATAAATGTTAAAACGGCTTGCCATACGGTCGCAAGTCGTTTGGTTTTTGGTTGTATTCGCGATTTGGTGCTGTTCCTTCGATCAAATCGCCAGAAATTTCTTTTAAAATCTGTTAGTTTGGGGGAACATTTTCTGACCGTTGTTAAACAAATACCCATGAGCAAAATGAGCCTCATACAAATGACGAAACTGACTTGCATTTTGCACTTATTGTGCATATATTCTGTCATTACTCTTTGTAACGCCAATCATGTGGGAAAGCCTGTTGTATATGGAAGGAACGTTACGTTAACATGCAATGCAAGGAATGCTAGTCGAATCGTGTGGAGGTCGCTTCGGAGTCTTGACGATAGGTATCCAAATGTGGTAGCTGTTTGTACAGAGCATATTCAAAACCATTGTGATAATATCATCCGTGGATACTATGGAACTCTTCACGACACAATTTATCAGTTGACATTTATGGTTTCCTCTAACGTTAGACTACTCTACTTATGTATGTTAGACATTGAAGTTGTCCAAGCATATACCTTGACTGTTATCGATGTCGAAGAAATCGTGCCACCTAAGTGTTTGATTTCTCCAAACTTCGCTAGCGGACATACTGACGTTGAAACTGTGGATTTTACCTGCGAATCAAGCGCACTGTCCGGACTTGTGCCACATCTAAGTGTATCATTCGGACTACAGGGTATAAGTAACATCGAATCGTCGTCATTGTCATTGAAAACTTCTCTGGACGTCAATGCCTTCAGAAACGTCTCGAACGCATCGTGCGAATCGTCCCTCGGAGATTTGAATGAAAACCGAACGTGCTCCTTCCCGGTATACGAACGTTGACGTCCGGCACGTACTAAAAGGACACGATGCCGAATTCGAGTGCGAGCTTGAATCAAACGAGACTTACGAGACAACATGGAGCCTGGTCGACAAGTACATCGGAGATGTGGACATCAAGAACCGATCATGGACCCGACAAGGAGGGAGGTTCATGCTACTGCAGGATATCACTGACAGCGATGTGGGAAGGATCGTCGCGTGCAAAACGTTCAGACCTGAAACGCCATCCAGTCTGGTTGCTGTTGGTTTTGACCCGATATATCGTGTTCCTACCCATCTACCCATCTAAACAGTACACCTGAAGCGGCGAGTAAGGCACCCAACGAGAAAGCGTACATCATTTTGACTATCGTTTTCATAATCCTGGAACTCATTACCATAACCCTTAAAGGGCATCAAGCGTGGGGATGCTACATAGCGGGTCGCCATTTTGAACTGGGCTAGTTTGCGCGCACCGCATGACACTGAGCTAACGTGCATTACGCACCGTGCGCAACGCATATGCAAGATGGCGCCGCGCATCTGATTTGACGAATCTGAACTACCTTTAAACCATAGGGGAGGCCTGGGGGCAGAAAGACATGTATTTCTAATTTGGGGGCTCCTGCCTTAATTGCCTGCGCGACACCATCACCCCTTCACATTTCTATATATTATTTTTTGTTTACGGGGGTCCTACCCTTCTATCGGTCACTTGTTCACAATGAAGTCAGGTGAGCCTAAAATGGCCCCTTTATAACGGGGTAACCTCGTTAGTCATAATGACCGCTAATCATAAGGACCGCTATTCATAACGTGTAACTACCTATACTGTATGCCATTATGAATAGTGTCCCCCTTTTCGTTTTATGATTAGCGGTCCTTCACGTATAGGAAGTTATACGTTATGAATAGCTGTCTTTATGACTAGCGGTCCTTATGACTAGCGGTCCTATATGTATAGCGAGGTTACCCCCCTAAAATGGCCCCTTTATAACTCTACAAATCAATGTGATTTTATCTCGTTATCCCCAAATACATGTGATTTCTTGTTTTTGTTTGGGTCTTAGGGAAGCCAATGCACGCAACATTTCCCATGTTTAATTCACACTCTCGTGTCCTCGTTACAGAGAAACAAAACTATACATGAAATATCACATGTGGGACTACAAATGTTTGAAACACACTTTTATGGGATTTTAGAGAAATGTTTATTTCTTTTGCATTTTTGTTCTGTTGGATAATGTGAAATACTTAAAATACCATCCAGTTATACCTCCTTTATGAATTAAAAATTCATTTTCATGCAAAAATCATCATTTTAATTTGAAAAGACAAACTGTACCGTTACTAACCGTAACGTTGTTCTTAGTGAAACCAAAAAGATATATTTCAATTGTCTATACATTACACCACTTGCCAAGACACTGTCAATGGTGTAATAATACAAATTTATTTCAGATGACTCCTGTTTACGAGAAATAATTATTATTCACAAGGACTTGTTTTTTTTTCATGTCCTTTTTTTTTTGTAACGTGACTAACGAAAGTTTGAGTTCGTGTTGTCACTCACTGAAATGTGTGGAATGGTTTTAAATTACTGCGTGAATAAAATTTTGTCAGGAGGTATTGAATGTACCAAAAACGTACAGAAAATATTCAGGCATCTTTATGTAGCATCCTATAATATTTGTACACGATGCCATAAAATGTAACGTTACTTACCATGGAATTGCCCTTATAAGGAATTCTATTTTATATAAGTTCATTTCTTGCAAATAAAATATGTTTGTATAATTAATTTAAATTTTACCATATTTGATATGTAAGAAATGAACTTATATTGGATTAGGTTACTGATCAAGATTGTATTGATTATACAATACTCACATGGAAATTAATATTTATACACAAGATATACATTTGTTTTGGTTTTATGATATGAATATAGTATGATTGTAATAATGCCTTTGTTTAAATATACTTACTTAAAACACTTGAAATATGTATTATATATAAGGAACTATATTACTTATACAAATATATTTTATATGCATGAAATGCACTTGTATTGGATTATGTTATACATACATATTTGATATGCATGAAATGCACTTATATTGGATTAGATTATATGATTAAGATTGTTTTTATTATACAATACTCACATGGAAATGAATGTTTATACACAAGATTTATTCGTTTCGGTTTTATATTATAAATATAATATTATGATTATAATAATGCCTTTGATTAAATTGACCTACTTAAAGCACTTGAAATATGTATTATCTGTAAGGAATTAAATTAATTATACAAACATGTTTGATATGCATGAAATGCACTTGTATTGGATTATGTTTTATAAACATATTTCATATGCATGAAATGCACTGGTATTGGATTAGGTTATATGATGAAGATTGTTTTTATTATATAATACTCACATGGAAATTAAAGGGTACCACCACCCAAAAATAATATTCTTATTAAAGAAAGGTAACAGCTTTAGTATTCCATTCCATCAACAAGTTCACAAAAATATGATTCCAGAAAACAAAATATATAATTGGAAAACGCATCACCATTCTAAAGCATGCATTCATGCGGTCTGAATTGCGAAGACTAATGTGTGCAGAGCGAACGAATCGCTCGGGAATCTATTGTCTACAAACGTACGCGTAAATAGCATTGGCGCCCCCGCAAATGGTTGGCCTGTATGGAACCAGGAAATACTGTAGTAATGGTTCCGAAAGTGGTGGAAATTAATTGCTTTGTTTGTGAATTACACAACCCTTTGCAAAATGTTGGGTATCTATGTGATATCACAAAACGGTACCAAAACATATAATAATGTGTTGTTCTTTGCCTGGTGGTCCCCTTTAATGTTTATACACAAGATTGATTCGTTTTGTCTTTATATTATAAATATAGTATTATGATTATAATAATGCCTTTGATTAAATAGCCTTACTTAAAGCACTTGAAATATGTATTTTATGTGTATTATTTTCTATACACAAGATATATTTGTTTGGGTTTCATATGATTTTCTTTAGATAAACTTTTATGATTGTGAAGTTAATATTGGAAAGTAAATAGTAGTAGGTTTAATTGTTTATATATTAATTACAATGAAATACACATAGTAAGTACATAATTAAGCATAAGATATAAGTTATACGCGTTTATGCGATTTATGTATTATTGTATTTTAAATAATGTTCTAATTAAGTATTTTATGACAATGCATGTTAAAACTAAGAATTTCCGATTTTGAACCAATAAAATTGAAATTTAAATTTAAACTGAAATTGAATTAAAGGGCAATGAAACCCAAGCAAAATGTGGCTTTCATAGACTTGAAGAGATTAAGA
>JBAMJV010013527.1:0-17500 GCA_037951105.1 Echinarachnius parma
GGCTGACGATGGCGAGTAACACCACGGACCCTGAGCGGAGACTGCTCATCGTTGGACCCGCCTGTGTGGACATCGTCAACGTCGTGACGTCATATCCACTGGAGGACACCAAACACCATCACTTGGAGTAAATTATCAATTATTTTGTTGTTTTCATTTATTTTCTTAGTTCTAATTATATTGGGCGTATTTGTGCTAATTTATTTATTTATTTTCCGAAACACAAGTAAAAACAGTAAATACAAAAGATTCGGAGGGATGGCCCATTCAGCGCCGTCTATGCAGACATTGCTGTTCTACATGGGGTCCCTGAACAACAATATACTAACAATAATTAACAGCAATTTACAATAATTAACAGTAATTAACAATATAATCAAAAATGAATTTCAACAAACAATTAACCATTAACAGCAATTAACAATAACAACAATGAATTTCAACAATTATTATGATTACAAGCTAGAACTACGAGTGCAGCCTACAGTCTGTACTACTTAATCAATTACCATCGAAGAGGATTAAACGAAACTTGGTATAAAAGAATGCAATTTCTTATTAAATACAAAAATACTTGGCGAGGATTTTATTACAGAGGGATGAATATTATATTCATGCGCGCCTCTATAAAGAAATGTGCGTTTAAGAAATTCTGTTTTTGGTTTTGGTAAAAATAAACTTCACATTTGATCTTAGAGAATAACTATAATCACAAAATTGAAAGGATCTTTTTAAATAAAGCGGAGTTAACTCATGTGTTGCCTTATATACCATTGAGTTTAAATGAGAACTTCGCCTTGCTGCTAATGATTTTAAACCAACTCGATCATGCAACTCTATAATTGATGTCTGTAAGGGCTAACGCCCGCTAACCCCTAACATAATTCGGCAAGCTCTGTTTTGGAGCTTCTGCAATAAATCAGTGTGTTTAGCACAGGCAGTTCCATATACCAAGTCTCCATAATCAAATATTGGGAGAATCATTGCATTATACACAATTTTCAAGTTAAGAAAATTAATATTATATCGTAAACGAGATAGAAGACCTATCAATTTACTAATTCGAATACAAATATTTTCAATGTGCAAATTCCACTTTAAGTTTGAATCAAGTATCATACCAAGTTACTTTCGTAGACTGTACATATTGTATTTCCTTGTCATTTAATTTTAAGTTTAAATGATTACATTTATGTAACATCTTGTTAGAACCAAATAACATACTGACCGTTTTTAAGTTAAGGCTCAGTTTAGAATTACCACAGCCAGCTATATATATTCAATTAATTGTTTCCTCTATAACATTTGTTTTCTATAACTAATGTTTTCAGGGGCTGACATATTATTTGATTTTGCCGAAAATTAGCGATTTTTTTTTTTTACATTGAGGGTTCAACCCGAATGAGTAAAAAGAAAGTTTTAGTTAATTTCAAAAAATATTTGGGTTAGTCAATAATATATGATTCATTTTTGTTCAAACACGCCGCCTGTCAACTTCCGTAAATTTGTTCTCTAATCCTGCGAATGTTATATCGTATATGACGCTGATACGCCACACCGAAATTATTTCATACGATCTACGCTTCTAGCGCATTCTAGAGCATTCAAGTGCATTATCTTTTTAATAAAGAAGCTTTCGTTCAACATGCATTTGCCTATCTCAAATTTAGGGCGATCGAATTTATGTCGATCCGGTCAAATAATGCTACATTTTCGATCTAATTTGTATCCCATTGCAGTCCGGTGTGTAAAAACATGACCTTTCATGCATGATGAGAGGCCGTCCTTTGGACAAGGCTTCTTTATAGAGATAAAATTGCTATTACATGTATCTTGTTTATGGATACTTATAACTACATAAAATTATATGTTTCTAATTGACTTTGTAATGATTATATTCACTAAATAATGATAATACTAACTTATAATAATAATAACAAACAAGCGCCTTTATTGCGTCATTTACATAATAATATACCCTGGCTGTATCCGAGACTGCTTGCATGCAGGCGCATCAAGCATCGTAATGTACAGTACATTGCTGCCAAGTACCCACTGCATCTGGCATTGGAACTGACTAATCGGACAAATACATCAAAAACAACAACACAAATAATAACACCAATGACCTAGAAAGTTCGCTCAAAAACTGTGTAAGCAGCTTTGATGTTATACAGCAATTATTGTGTATACATTGATAGCCTTCGCGTTTTATCATCTTTTTTGTTTACATCTCACTTATCAATTCCCTGTATAAAACATATTGGGAATATTTGTTGCCAATATATTATTCTGTTCATGCTCAAGTTAAGATCATTCATTTAATAACCATGTCAACGGGATGTTGGTATAAAGTTTACTTATATACTTATCCAAATCATCTAAACCAAATCAAAATTACAGACAGTTAGAACTGTTTGTCTGAAATAAACAAGAAATCCATTATACTGCATATAGATTAAAACAATTAACGAAGAAAATTGTGCTTCGCCGGGAATCTAACGATATATTGGAATCGGCGATCCCAATGTGTTAAATGTTAAAAGCTTTTATCCATGTTCACTTGATATCTTATAAATTTAGTATATGTGTTATTTGCATACTTTTCATTTCATTTCATTTCATTGATTGTTGTATTTGTTTTACCTGTCAGTATGTTAGACCAGGTGGTGTGTCTAGGAGGCCGAGCTCCAAGTACTGGTCCTAGCCCAGCTCGGCTCCAATGTCGAATGGCTCGGCACGATGGCTCAAGACTCGCTGTCAAGGTCAGTGATAGTTTAAATAATCTTACCAGAACCCTGTAAATGTCGCTGTGAAATATATGATTATATAATGAGGCCGAGCTCCCAGCACAAGCCTGGTCCCTAGCCCAGCTCGGCCTCAAGGTAGAATGGCTCGGCACGATGGCTCAAGACTCACTGTCAAGGTCAGTGATAGCTCAGCATTCAATTTCGCCGTTTTTGTCACCGCAGCTGTATTAATTTTTTGAAGTTTACATTCTTTTTTTAGCATTTCAATTCATATAACGATCATTCGAAAACATTTTCTTTGCATTCGATTTAAAACATGTTTCTATTTCGTAAAAGTCATGATTACGTAATAATACCAGCATAATACTGTCCGTCGCCAAACATGTTCTTACACTGTTGGTCATAATGTTGGAATATTTTTTTTTTTAGATCCAACTTTATTATTTTCCCTGTTTTTTGCGCCTAATGAATCATTTTAGACTAAAAATAATCATTACATTATGTTTCAAAACTACCAATGTACAATACATCGGTAGCATGAATTTGCATTCATTAATGAATTTTTTTTTTTGGGGGGGGGGGGGGCTTTGAAAGGCAGGACCTTTGATGATTGGCCCCTTTCCTTCTCCAAAGCGTATGTCCAACGAGTCATCGTTATGGGTCATTTCTCAAAGTTGGCCGTGATATTTTCAACCAAAATTGGCACAGAGGCTCTCGAGGCCATACCCGGTCCAATGCCATTGGTTACCCGCCGAACGATGCTTGTGCTCCACCAGGAAGGGGTGTGAACAAGCAATGTCCACTATTTTGTTGGACCATTGCATGTTAAGGTCTGTAAAGTCCTCAGATGTCATCGAGAGAAGGGTCAATTAAAGCCAAGATTATCTCTAGTACGTCTACGATTGACCACCAGGATAGATTATCGCAAATTGCTTAACCTGTGCCGTAGAAACCGGAAATGCCAAAAAGGAGCCTTCGCCGACTATGAAGAAAACACTATGGAATCAACACCTTCCGCCAAACTGTACATCAGCAATCCCTCTAACATGGTCACATAGCAAGACAAACTACCAAGTGTCCACCCAATACCATGTAACCGAGATTTACCGGACGTCCCTGGACTAGGGAGCCCAGAAGATTTCCGCCTGGACACTAGAGATATGTAAATCTTAATGGGTACTAGCCATACCACTGTTGGGACGTCACAAACTCAAGTCGTTTAGTGAATACAGACAACTTGGAACTTCTCGCCACGTAATCGGCGAACCATTTGTCTTCCATCTGTTCGGTCAAGGATGTTATGGCTCGTACCCATTAAGATGACATATCTCTAGTGTCCAGGCGGAAATCTTCTGGGCTCCCTAGTCCAGGGACATCCGGTAAATCTCGGTTATATGGTATTGGGTGGACACTTGTTAGTTTGTCTTGCTATGTGACCATGTTAGAGGGATTGCTGATGTACAATTTGGCGGAAGGCGTTGATTCCATAGTGTTTTCTTCATAGTCGGCGAAGGCTCCTTTTTGGCATTTCCGGTTTCTACGGCACAGGGTAAGCAATTTGCGATAATCTATCCTGGTGGTCAATCGTAGACGTCCTAGAGATAATCTTGGCTTTAATTGACCCTTCTCTCGATAACATCCGAGGACTTTACAGACCTTAACATTCAATGGTCCAACGAAATAGTGGACATTGCTTGTTGACACCCCTTCCTGGTGGAGCACAAGCATCGTTCGGCGGGTAGCCAATGGCATTGGACCGGGTATGGCCTCGAGAGCCTCTGTGCCAATTTTGGTTGAAAAATATCACGGCCAACTTTGAGAAATGACCCATAACGATGACTCGTTGGACATACGCTTTGGAGAAGGAAAGGGGCCAATCATCAAAGGTCCTGCCTTTCAAAGCTCAAAACAAATGAATACATTAATTAATGCAAATTCATGCTACCATGTATTGTACATTGGTAGTTTTGAAACAAAATGTAATGATTATTTTTAGTCTAAAATGATTCATTCGGCGCAAAAAACAGGAAAAAGAATAAAGTTGGATCTAAAAAAAAAATATTCCAACATTATGACCAACAGTGTAGTTGTGTAAGCGGGGGAGGGGAGGGGAGTGGGGGGGGGGGGGGGGGGGGTGGGCAACAAGACCAATTGTTGCAAGACACCACTGGTTTACATTTTAAATGGCCGAGACCGATAAAAAGTAGACCCGAGACCAACAAAAAGTTGGACCTTTCTACCAGGCTACACGGGCCTGTTTTAAAGGGATAGTTGAGTTCTGGTAAGGAGAGTACAGTTTTGGTGAAACTGAATTTTAGTAACCAAAACCTGCATCATTACATTACAAACTAATAGTTATAACTAGAAAGGAACACAAAATTACAAATGACGTAGTAAAGATCATGTTATCATTCAAAAAGAGCCGTTAAAACATAAGAGGGCGCTCTCTAAACACTCATCGGTTTCAACCATTGTGAATAAAATATTGTGCATGTGATGTTTGTTGAAATAGTGATTAGATAGAGAAATAACCAACAACTATTTAAATACCTATTTTGTAACTTTTTGAAAAGAGGAAGCATTTTTTTGAATTTTTAACGGCTGGTTCAAAATTCTGTAATAAACCTGGGGCCCCAGCTATATTACAAATTGTTTTATTTAGGGATATTTCAGCCGTCTCTGAACCGATTTTGATCAAACAAAGATGATTTTATTATTTAAATATTATGCTCTTTCAAATTTTACACTCAGTTTTTCATTACCTCACAAAAAAAAAGTAGTCTAGCGCCCTCTCTACCAAAACTCAACTATCCCTTTAAATTAGAGTTTTAGCCCAGAAAAAACTATGGTCTTTTTTATTACAAATGCTTCAACATAACTTTATGTTATTTTGTATAAATGTGGTTTCCCGTCATGTTGCAACATCATTATTTTGTTCAGGGTCGACCTAATATGCGTGTGGACTAAAATATAGGTTTTCCCATCCATTTTCAAACAATCGTCATTCAATTTCGTTAATTGTTAACTTCAATTTCGTCTCGGAAATGTGTGGCTTTCAGTTTGTCATGTTCAATTTCGTCTTTCAGCACCCAATTTCGTTTGTTCCCAATCAAATTCGTGTTTGTCATATACATTTTAGTCAAAGGTAATTCGATTTCGTCCAATCGCAGACTGTGTGGCAGAAAGTGATGATCAATTTCGTCATTGTGCGATCGATTTCGTTCTTTCTCGTTCAAAATCGTCTCACATTATCAAGCTGTGATTGGTATTGAATTTTGGTATGAAATATCTTGTTAATCATCACACTATGGCTGATTGTTGTGAGTTATACATGTATTGTCATGAATTGGTTGTAATTAATGACTATCAACATTTTCAGTCATGATAACTCCCAGCGCTTATCAATCAATCAATCAATCAATAAATGAATGAATCAATCAATCGATCAATGAATCAATCAATCAATCAATAAATCAATCAATCAATCAATCAATCAATCAATCAATCAACCAATAAATCAACCAATAAATCAATCAATCAACCAATAAATAAATAAATCAATCAGTCAATCAGTTTCAAGTTTGAATTGCAAGTGAAATGCACGGTAAAATGTTGCATTTTCACAATGCATCTATACTACGGGACGAATTTGAATGGGAAATTCTTGAAATCGATTGAACAATGATGAATTCGAACATAACATTGCCCACTTAATCGCCATGTGGGACGAATTTCATTGCACAATGACGACAAAGAATGACCAAATTTTAAAGTTGATTGCATGGTCATTGACCAATTTGAACGATGAATGACTAAATTGTATATAACAATTGCACGTTCAGGATTTCTCGGGACGAAATTGAAGTTAACAATTATCGAAATTGAATGACGATTGTTTGAAAATGGATGAGAAAACCTATATAGTAAATAGTATTATTATCTTCTTCGCTTAGGACCTAGTAACTTTGACAATGTGCAAACAGTGATGCATGGTTATTAAAATGTGTATTGCTGTGATCTGATATGTCCAGAAAGTAATGTGTGAACATTTCAAGTTAATTGGATATTATTTGGCCGAGAAATGAGTGAAAATGTAAAGTGATATTTAATACTTATTGCACTTTCTTCGTACAGGGCTGAAAAGGTCCCGTAGATAATTTTATATCCGAACACTTCAATCGTAAATATCTTTTGAACGAAATGGAAATTGTTAATATGATTTTAAAAAAAGGTATGAGGGAACCGCTAGAATTCCAATCTGAGTTGAGGATTTGGACAATGTTACCATGGTTACTTCTTACAGGGTGATCACAGACGACCTGGACAAGTATGGAGTGCTTTATGATAATGTTGTTACCATGACAACTGTGCATCTCCTCTATCGTGTGTCATCATCAACCAGGCCACGGGCTCCAGGACCGCTCTACACAAGAACAAGTATTTGAATTCATTTTTTTTTTTGGTAAATCAAAATCAAGTATACGATAGAAGTGTAACAAAGTGAAGAAATTGCAACCACTGGAAATCCAGGGCTTGGAAAATGTTAACTGAATAACTGTGGCTAAAAGCCTTCCGTCCCAATTCCAGTGGTTGTTAACAGAATGGTGACAAATCAAAATGTATTATTCACAAAGGGTAACCCTCTCAGTATTGAGTTATATACTGCCAAGAGGCCATGTCAACAAATATTATGCTGTTGCGAGACCAATTTATTGGTTCCCTTATATTCATCGTTTGTCAATTAATTGCGGGGGGAGGGTGCATGTGACCAAAGCCACGTCCAATAGCTATGTCACTGAAGGGACAATTAAGTCTCAATTTTGATAGAGGCTTAAATTTGCCGTTGGAAATCCATGATACCCATACCACTGCCAAAAGACGTGCGTGGTGCATAGCGGATTATCGGATAATAATTTGGTTATCATGTACAGGTCCGGTCACATATCACCGGATAGCGTAAACGAATAGACATTTTGCGAATCAAATTATCCGGTGGTGAAAGTCGTCTCCATTGCTTCATGCACAACAAATTCCACCGGATAGAACAACTTTACAGACAAGAAACGCATGCGAACGGAGACGAACAGATTGTAAATATTATTATACTCTCCGTCAGGGATCCGTTTAACGCTATCCGGTGATATGTATACTCATGGGTACTTCGGCGCATTAAACGAACTAACTTGACATTTTATTGTCATATAAGAGATTACATATATTGTTGTATGAGATCGAACCTTTGCTTATTTCCAATTGCATTTATCTATATTCTCGTATCATTTATTTCGCTCACATTAATAGAGCACTACCTGATTTGACGCTAGAAGACTTTGGGAGGATGGATCTGAGGAACTATGCTTGGATTCATTTTGAGGTCAGCTAAGTGCGAGTTTTCAGTGGAGTACCGAAGGGGGCTTCTGGGCCCGAGGCTAATCAGTGCGAGCCCCCCCCCCCCCCCACCCCCCGGCCTTTTAATTTTTTTATTTTCCCCCTTTGTTTTGCTTGTTGCTCGCTTGAATTAAATTTAGCCGGTCCTTTGAATTAGGGTCCATGAATATGCTAACTTCCGGGTGCTCCGCCCCTTGGACCCACCTTATCGGCTCGCATGTTGGGGGCCCCCTTGGAGAATTCACTTAACGTGTCGTCTGCATGTTGATATAGAGTTCAGGCAAGCACGAGTGCCGTCAATGTCATAGAACGGGGGCAGAAAGAAATGATACATGTATAATATCTGAACAATAACAAAAATACAAGTAATTACGATCATATTTCATGAACACAATCCAAGAAGAGCGATTATCTGCATTATAAAGGTAAATTATTAATTAGAACGTACTATTCCATTGTTAAAAGATGCATTAAATAAACATAACTTTTATTGTACATATTTATACAAACAATAACTTTCAATTAAACAATTTTGATCGAAATAACAAACAAGGCAGTTATAAAAACGTACCCAGTACGTGCCCCAATCATTTGGAAAAACAAGAAACATTAGGGGACATTAAAAACTAAGAAATACATAAGGTGTGCCCCTGATTAATCTTGCGTGCACCCCCCCCCCCCCACCCAATCAGTCCTACCACGCTACGCCATATAAGTACACATAAATAACACAATAATAAAAAAATAATAATTGATACTGTGCTCGACAACACAAAATAGAGCAATGATGATATCAATGCTTTCCGCTCAATTAAATGTTGCAGTTTAGTTTACTGTAGTACGTCTCGGTATTGTAATTCATAAAGCATCTAAATCAATAAAATCCAAATATGATGACTTACCCGCATGTTATTTTTATTTTATGTTGTCAATAACTGACTTAGTTCTATTATCATAATGTCGTATAATTTAATGTTGACCTTTCTTCGATAGGACGATAAAATAGTAGTTTGTTTTTATTAATTGTACCTTTCTTTCAAGAATAATTATGTGGATGTTGATTGTTGACAATGACCGTGACCCTACAGAGATTATTAACCCGTTCAGGACGGATTGATTCTGCTTTAACATGTATTCTCCATAGACCCAAGTCCGAATATTTTTGGGACCAGTCCTGAACGGATTTAAAGGGTAGTTTTAGTTTTGGTAGAGAGGGCGCTGCACATCTTTTTTTTTTTTAGTGAGGTAATGAAAAACTGAGTGTCGAATTTGAGAGAACATGCAATTTTAATGGCAGAATAAACTTTATTTGGTCAAAATCGACCCAGAAACGGCTGAAATATCAATAATATATCTGATCTTATAATTATTTGGGCCAAATAATTAGATGATTTTTAGAAAAAAATTAAAAAATGCTTGCACTTTTCAAAAATTTTCAAAAGCGTTTTTTAAATAGTTGTTGATGATCTCGCTATTTAATCATTATATCAATAAAACATCACATGCATAATTTTGTATGAAAAATGGTTAAAAAACAATGCCTTTTTAAAAAGCGCCCTCTTGTGTTTTAATGGCTCTTTTTGAATGATAACAGGCTTTTTACTTAGTCGTTTGTAATTTTGTATACCTTTCGAGCATGGTGGAGTTTATAACTATTAGTTTATAATGTTACTGTGCATGTTTTGGCTACTAAAGTTCAGCCTTACCAAAACTAAACTACCCTTTAACAATGTTATTGAATCTGTTTATAAAGATCGGCAGACCTGTCAACTCTCTGAATCACTATACACATGTTTGTCTGTATTAAACTCAGAGTGGTTTCACACCAGTGATTGCCATCATGATTGGAGTCATGTTATAATCACGGTGATTCTGTTGCCTGCTTTCACACGACGAAAAAGACTTCGCGCAAACTGTGATTACAATCACAGTTTCTGGAGACGTACCTGCCAATCAAACAAGGAGAGCACTAGTACTACACTGCATGAAGCATTCGAAGCGAAGAGCGCCCGGTTTATCGGCGGAAATGCATGTATGGGTCTTGACCTCGGCAAAATTGCAACATGGGAATTTTCTTCGGAATTCTGTTTAGGGAAACTCCCCTGAACAACATAATAAAAGTCCTAAGAAATCGAAGCTGGGGAAAGTAGTTTAATTTGTATTATTAAGATAATTAGCTTAATTTGTATATTTTCTGAAATGTGGTCAGGGGTCATTTTCTATCTAGGAATAGTACAATATTGATATAAACGATTATTCTATACTTGGGGCAAGGAATCCATTTACGGTGCTCATTTGCATGTGCCGTAATGGGCAACACCCTAAAAGCCAAGATGGCTGGCCCTAATTTGCATATTTATGAATATTATTGATTTTCAGTGGTTACAGCCTCTAATAAGCAATAATTCCAGATTATTATTTTTCATTCACGTTCTAAATATGTAGTAAAGATATTTCAGATTAGTTGCCACCTTGGCAACCTCTAGCAATCATATAATTTGCATAATTAGGTTTTTTACCTAATTTGCATATTCCCCCAAAATTGGGTATATTGAGAACCCGGAAAGTAAAAATTACAAGTTATACCACTTTTCCAAGGTTTTGGGGGGCAATAAGTCCATTTGTTATACTTATTTCCTTATATCACCATGGCAACCTTCTTAAATCCAAGATGGCTGCTCCCCAAAATTACACATGTAATGATACACAACTTCATTCTTTTGGTTATATTAGAATGATGTTATAATTGTTCGACTCTCAATTATTGGAATTAGCAATTAATACTTGAATGTCAATGTAGTTGGTTGGCAACAGTAAACAAATTATACTCTTATAAAATAAATGCCGTTAAAGTGGCAAATAGCATTATCTCCTCTAAAATGCCAACGGCGGCCATCTTGGATTTATGTGGGTTGCCAAGGTGATACGTCGAATTAAGTATCATTAATGGATTTCCTGCCCCCCCCCCCCAAAAAAAAAAAAACACTTGGAAAAGTTGTATTTCTCGTCTTTTGTACCTTCTGGGTTTACAATATCACCATTTTACCTGATTTCTGGGAATATGAAAATTGTGTTAAGAATCTAATTATGCTAATTACACACATTGCTAGAGGTTTCCAAGGCGGCAACCAAGCTGAAGTATCTTTAATACACATTTAGAACATGATTGAAGAAAACAAAACCTGTAAATATTGCTTATTAGAGGCTGTAGCTACTGAAAACCAATCATATTCATAAATATGCAAATTAGGGGCAGCCATCTTGGATTTCAGGGTTTTGCCCATATGGCACTTGCAAACGAGCACCGGAAATGGATTCCTTGCCCCAAAATACCTTATAATATTTGTTTTAATTACTAGTGTACTATTCCTAGATAGAAAATGACCCCTGACCTTATTTCACAATTATGCAAATATGTTAATTATCTTTATAATGCAAATTAAACCACTTTCTCCAGCTTCGATTTCTTAGGACTTTTCGTATGTTGTTCAGGGGAGTTTCCTGAACGGAATTTTGAAGAAAAATCCCATGTTGCAATTTTGCCGAGGTTACCCCCTAATATTTGCTAGATTGACTGGACTAGTACGGTCACGTAAGCTCCGCCTCCCAAATCATGTTTTGGAGGTCAAGCCGTCGGACGAGAGATTTGCACTGTGATTTGAGTGAATCATGATTAGAAAACACCTCCGGACCAGGATTCGAGTTTCGAGATTCGTGATTCCAATTAGTGTTCACACGGACAAAAATACCGTGATTGGAGTGAAAAATAATTCCAATCATGATAGCAATCACGAATTTTCTCGTGTGTGAAAAGGCTCTCAATGGGATTGCATCGTCCTCAAAATCATCAAATCCTCAAAATTAAATTTGAATTTTAGCGGATCTCTCAAACCTTGTCGTATTCCTATTAACAATAGAAGCATGATGTGATTTTCATTTTGGTTAAAAAGATATTTACGATTGGAGTGTTCAGATGTAAAACTATATCCACTGGATAGTCGTTACCGTGTACAAAGTCAGTGCAATCAGTTAGTGAATATTACTTGGCAAACTTGGCAAATTACCCGGCCATATAACTTCCATTGAACTTGAAATGTTCACACAGTAGGCCTACCGCAGTTGTTATATAACAACAACATAATTGTCACTTATGTATCAATTACTTTCATCACTTCTTGCACATGTAGACAAAGATACTCATGGGCGTAGATACTTACGTAATACCTATTCATCAGGGGGATTAATGAATAGATCATTCCCCCTGATGAATAGGTATCAATAACAGATCTATGCCCATGAAGATACTATATTCCTTGGAAATGGCTGCCACTGTGTCATGTTTATGTGTTAACGTTTGTTTGTTTGCTTCCTCAGATCAGGCAAAATGAGGTAGCAGTAGAGGAGATGCTCAGTCGGATAGAAGCATTCAATGCTAGAATTGAGGGCAATACCAAACCAGTCACTGTATCACTGGAGGCGGAGATACCAGGCAACATCACTTTGAGGCTCATCAAGAGGGGGGATTATGTGAGTCTTCTGTAACCATGGTAATTGAAAGAGGTTTGAATTCAATTGATCATTGATTTCAAATCTCATTATACAATGACGAAAGAACATCATCAATAATGCAACAAACAATATAAGATTAAAGGGGTAGTTTAGTTTTGGTAAGGCTGAACTTTAGTAACCAAACCTGGACAGTAACACTATAAACTAATGGTTAAAACTCCACCATGCTCAAAATGTATACAAAATTACAAACGACTAAGTAAAAAGCCCGTTATCATTCAAATAGAGCCATTAAAACTCAAGAGGGCGCTTTTGTAAAAGGCATTGATTTCAACCATTTTTCACAAAATTATGTATGTGATGTTTTATTTAAATAATGATTAAATAGAGAGATCATCAACAACTATTTAAAAAAAGCTTTTGAAAATTTTTGAAAAAGTTCAAGCATTTTTTTAATTTTTTGAAAAAATCATCTAATTATTTGGGCCCCAAATAATTATAAGATCCGACATATTTATTGATATTTCAGCCGTTTCTGGGTCGATTTTGACCAAATAAAGTTTATTCTGCCATTAAAATTGCATGTTCTCTCAAATTCGACACTCAGTTTTTCATTACCTCACAAAAAATTGTGATGTGCAGCGCCCTCTCTACCAAAACTAAACTACCCCTTTAATACAAATTATGACAACGGGGAGACAGCTATAAGGATATCAAGATAGCCTCGATACAAATGCTGCTATACCGAGTGTACGACTGTCCAACTATGAATTAAAACCTACCTATCGTTAATGAATATAATTTCTTAGGTCGATGGACTAAATTTCATGAAATGTGTAAGTCAAAGTATAATTCTTAAATACGTACTTATGCCATATTTTCTTGGTGTTTGTACCCCTGTTCTATTAATATACCTCTCTGCAGGTGTTCATCAGCAAGGACGTAGCACAGTCATTGGGATACAGCACACCAGAGGAATGCTTACAAGGGGTGAGGAACAGAGGCCTTCTAAAACACGGGTAAGTACACACAGGGGCGTAGACCAGGGGGGGGGGGGTAGGGTTAGCACAGTCCCTGGGATACAGCACACCAGAGGAATGCTTGCAAGGGGTGAGGAACATAGGCCTTCTAAAACACGGGTAAGTACACACAGGGGCGTAGACCAGAGGGGGAGGGGGGGGGGGGGGGGGGGAGGTGGGTAATGATTGGACAAAACGCAATAAAGAACGTGACGCGAAAATTATTCATTGCATGAGTCCACATTCTTATCATACATATTGGTAAATTTGTGTCATATTTCATATTATAGTCCAGTTAATGTAAGTTCGCCCAGCATGATGCACTCTGCAGTCCAGTTAATGTAAGTTCGCCTAGCCTGGTGCAGCATATATAGCGTGTTTGCACGTTTTATTTTGTTGAGCAGGAGCAATATATTCATTTTATGTAATTCTTATAATTTCGAATAACATTCCCTTTGTATTATGTTTGCTCTTCTTCAACAGTGCAAGAGCAGTGTGTACCTGGGCAGAGAAAGGAGCCTGGGGATTGGACAAGGAAGGCAGACTAGTGCGCAGCCCAGTATGTCCACCAGTGAGAGTGGTTGATACATTAGATGCATCGTTCATTGGAGGAGTGTTGTTTTCGCTGAGCAGCGGGCGGGGGTTGGAGAATGCTGTAGGGATTGGATGTATGGTGCATGCAGGACACAAGGTTGGCAGACACGGGCTAGCCATTGAAGTGGAGGAACTCAAGCAGGTCATGTAGTGACCCACAAGGTTGGCAGACACGGGCTAGCCATTGATGTGGAGGAACTCAAACAGGTCATGTAGTGACCCACAAGGTTGGCAGACACGGGCTAGCCATTGAAGTGGAGGAACTCAAGCAGGTCATGTAGTGACCCACAAGGTTGGCAGACACGGGCTAGCCATTGATGTGGAGGAACTTAAGGAGATCATGTAGTGACCCACTAGGTTGGTAGACACGGGCTAGCCATTGATGTGGAGGAACTCAAGCAGGTCATGTAGTGACCAACTAGGTTGGTAGACACGGGCTAGCCATTGATGTGGAGGAACTCAAGCAGGTCATGTAGTGACCCACAAGGTTGGCAGACACGGGCTAGCAATTGATGTAGTGACCCAGTAGGTTGGCAGACACGGGTTAGCCATTGATTTAGTGACCCAGTAGGTTGGCAGACACGGGCTAGCCATTGATTGGATGTTTTTTGGCCGAGAGAGTAGCCATTTCAATACAACGTGATATTCACTAACTCATTGCACTTATACTTTGTACACGGCTTAAATTATCCCGTAGACAGTTGAACACCTCAATCGTAAATATCTTGTGAACGAAATGGAAATTTGAAACCGAAACCTGTCCCGAGCTTGTATTGTAACTTGATATGAATATGACAAGTTATGAGAGAACCACTAGAGTTCCTAGAGTTTTGAGGATTTGGACAATGTTACTAAATCTCTTTAATCAGTTCTGGTGCCCATCAACTTCTGAAGATCTGGTGCAGGCAATAGATACACTGCCATTATGCAACGATTTGAACTAGTTATCGACCTATATGAAACAATACATACATCTTTCTGTATATTGTAACGAAATCGTCGTTTTCATTAAAACCTTGCAAATACTTGGAAAATCAATATAACAAGATATGTTTTTATTTTATGTATTTATTTAGAGATGACGGGAATACAAAATATCTTTGTTCCATTTCTACAATATTACTTTTCATGGTAACGTAATGTTTACCGAAACTGCGCCTGATGCGATAAATTGAATTTGTTCAAAGTAATAATTATACAATATTACAAGGTCTTGTAATAGAAGATACAGTACTGTTGCACGTTTGATGTGCTCATACACGACTCCGTCTAGGGTCTAGTTCTTGAATCGGATCACTGCTCACGAGTTGAAGGCAATATATCCATTGCATTGTCCCGTTTCTATTTTTGTCATGATAACAATTAAACAAATTCGTGCATGGGCGTGCGTGATACCGCAGCCCGATTTCAAAGGTGGATGTGAACGGTTGAGTAAATAATAATGAATGTTCTCCAGACAAACGTTTGTTTGGTCCATGTGTGTTTTTTCTTCCATTATCTTGCAACAATGCCCCAATCTGCAGAAATATATTATATGAAATGTTGCCATCTCACAAGACCGATTGTTGATGGCCAAGACCGATACAAAAAAATGGGCCTTTTTGGGGGGGGGGGGGGGGGGGTGGTACGCACCCAACACACCCTCCCTGGCTACGGGCCTGTATGACCCCAAAATTGCACAAACAAAAACCGTACAGAGTTGTTTGGTATACATTATAAAGGTCAAAGGCGTAGCCGGTGTCAAGCCATATGCCTACTGAGGAAGGGGTCGGAAGGTAGTTTAATATAAACGTGCGAATATAGATCTGGGTACATAAAATGCTGTTTATGCATACTTAACAGTGCACATTAATTCCTAATGAATTATTAATCATTAAAATCATACGATTCTTATGGTAATATCCATTTTAGGGTTATTTTCCGGGGTCTAGAGGTTCGACCGGGTTCTAGCTAACAAGGGGGGGGGGGGGGGGGGGGGGGTCTGGGGTGAAGAAATCCTAATAAGGGAGCAGCCTATATATCCAAACAAAAACAAATGACATTTCAAGATCTCAGTACATACAGAGTGGTAAAACCCCCTCTATTCCTATAGCTAAGCCATTGGTTAGGTCCGTGTGTAGCACCATCGTTTTCAGCATGTCAAGAAACATATATACATCGATACCAAGATTATTAAATTCAACCATGAAACTAGGTGGCAGGGGCGGAGACAACGGGGGGATGCGGGGTATGCATCCCACCCCCCCCCCCCCCCCCCCACCTCACAAGGTGGGCCCGGGGTGACATGTACAATCACCCCCCCCCCCCCCCCCCCCCCAGGTTTTAGGGAAGGATATGTTTTTTGTGTGTGTTTCTGTATACGAGTGGGAAAGAAACAATTAATTGTATGAGCTAAGACTTGTTAATTCTCACGTTCAAAAAGTAATTTATACATCCACTTTAAATTTTCGCTGCGCGCTTCGCGCTGGAACAGATTAGTTTGTTGTGTAACTTGCGTTTGGTCTGGGGTGAGTACCCTTTTTCTGTACCGGGCCACGTTGCTCCGGTGTAGGCTGGCATTGCTCTGACTGCTTGTGTGACGTGCACAAAATTGCACCATTTATATAAATGCAAAATCCTCTCCGTGCTAGGGGGATATCCCCTCCCAAACCCTCCCTATTTGGCTCATCCACAGCCCTCGGTAGCTTCGCCCCCTCGGGACTCATTCTTGGCTACAGGCTATGTTGTTGGATCATACATAATGTGGCATATATGGTTTATGTTGGAACTGTGTATTACACTAAATACAATATTTGTGTCTGTGTTGGGGTACATATTAATTAGTGTGTCAAGGGACATCTGACGTGATTGACAAAAGATCCTCATTCTCCATGACCACTGAAGCAAATCGAATAGGGTTTTCTGCAAGATGTAGGTAATAAGTTATAGTTTCATACCCTGAAATATCATTCTGATTGATCTAATATCTTTAAAGTTATCGTTGCGGAAAGTGCCGTTGTAATTTTGTCTGGGACAAGCTGTATATACATTGCCTTTCTAGCTTGTGTGACCTGTTTAGCAATTGCTTTTTTTTAAATTACCATTATAATGAAATGTCACCCCTATATATACAAAGTCATAAACAATTTCCAGTACACCACCATCATAAACAAATTCTGGAATTCTTCTCACTTTCCCACGTGAGAAAACAACAGGGCTGGCATTACCAGTTAGGTGCCAAGTATCACAATAAACTTTCAC
>JBAMJV010013528.1:0-29934 GCA_037951105.1 Echinarachnius parma
ACTGTACTCGTGTAACCATGGTAACAACAGCCGATTATGGACAAAGATATACCAAATCAACAAATATTTACTTTAAAAACTTAAAAATAGCAGCTATAGGGTGTTATTTTACATGTGATTTGTTTTCCTCCATGTTCACGCGAAAATTAGTGTGCATAATGCGGCTTGTAGTAGCCAAATATATGATTTATTATATTTCTATTGTTGTTGTTACTACGGTTACAAATGTACATGGTGGTACAAAAAGTTACCCTAAGATAAACCTATATAGCCTATTCAAAGTGTTTTCCGAACCCTGAAAAAGTCTAGCTAACTGTGGTGTTCCGAATAATAATCATGTTAAAAACATAATTATCAAGATATGGCCGATCCAACTGTAAATGACAAGCGCCTCCCATTCGAATATTGCACTATGCACTTTGCATGATGGATTTATTATTGCAGTGAAATTACCGATACACTATTTTCGTGTACTATTGCAAACCGATGGCGGCATATTTATGACATAAAAGAAGAAAACTGAAGGTTTTGCTAAAAAATGGTATCAACAATATGTCATTATTTAGGAGAAATTCTTGAATAAAGTCCGTAAACAAGAATTACATTTATTGGGGCACCCTGTATAGTGTTCGAAATCGTACAAATTGGCTGTATTTGTCGATATCAAATGCTGAGTTCCAAGAACTATAACTTTTTGTTCAGATACAATATACACTTGAAATTTTTAGAGAGTATTGTTAATATAATTGGACAGTTTTTCGAAAAGTATTAATTCAACTGCTAATGCAATTATTGATATATGCCGAATTATGTAAATCAATAATTTCATATTTTTGGGAAAAAATGCCTAAAATTTGAGTTTGGGGCTAAAAATGACCGTGTTACATATTCTGAAACCCATTGTGTTTGGTATCAGATTATAGGAAATTTGATTGTCTTTAATATGACTGCAAAATCATGCCTATTGCAGGTGTTGTTTGTGAAATATTGCCAATAATCTATAGCAAGTCAAAACGACTACTGTTTTGGACGCCATCTTGGATTTGAAGGTGTTCGCAACAAAATTGTTGAGGTAGACCTCCGAATTAATTTGTCTCACTAAAAATACTGCAAATAAAATTGGTTTAAACTTGTTGTGGAGATCTGGCAACCTAAATCCTTAAGGAAGCCACTTTTTCGATGTTGGCCCTCCCCTTACCATGAAGGGCCATTTGCGCGTACTATAGCAGAGGTGCGATTTATGTATTCATACGTCACAATTAGACACGCGCAAAGCCATTCATACGTCATTAATAAACGCGCGTATGAATTTGCGCACTTCCCCGCTGGATTGAATATGAGTTCCATGGAAGGGTAATATCATCTGATATTGAATGGCAAATACACATTTTGAGAGCTGCATAATACACGTTAGGATAGTAATATCATAACAATATTGAGCGCTATGACTGACAAACCCAAGACGGAAACAAAATACATGTTTTATTGAATTGAAAAACTGGCCTGTGTGTAATAAAAAAACAATTATCAACTGTTTTGTTTTCTTTGAGCAAATTACATCACTTTAGAGTTAAATCAGCTTAGCCCAACAGAAGTTGACAATCCAGATAAAATATAGATTACTTATTGTATGTATTGTATCTCTTTATTTATCAAATAATATAACATTTACCTTTAATGTGATAATTAGAATAATTTACATACATTATTTTAAAGGCAGAGTTCATTTTTTTCAAACAAATTCTCTTATTTTCACAAACTTGTAAAATGTGACTCGTCGTGACAACCCTAAAAATCTTAGCATGATTTTGTTCTGGCATTTTTCATAATGAAGGGGTTTACATATGGAAATCTTCTTTGCTGGTATGATTGAGGACCCTAAGATCCTCAAAAGTTATTAACTACAATTCATACAATCTACTACTTTTGAAGCAATTCAAAATATGGACATATTTGTGTGACTCGCGTGACACATTTTGAGGGTGTTTTCCAATCTGAAATATTGGTGTAACTCGGTTGTTAGAAGGTGAAAGGCGGTGAAAATTCATATTTAAACCCTTTGAACATATACCTAGCCAGACATGAATTTTTTTTTTTTAATTGGTTGAACTTGAAATTTTAAGCCCCGGGTGCCTAGTTACACGGAATGGCTGAGGGGGGTAATCGTCCGGGGGTAACTATCCGAGGGGGTAGCTGTCTAGGGGGGTAATATTCCGGGGGGTAGTTGTCTTGAGGGGTAATAATCCGGGGGCTAGTTGGCCGGGGGGTAGTTGTCCGGGGGGTAGTTGTCCAGGGGGTAGTAGTCCGGGGGGTAATAGTCCGGGTGGTAGTTGTCCGGGGGGTAGTTGTCCGGGGGTAGTTGTCTTGGGGGGTAGTTGTCTTGGGGGGGTAATTGTCTTGGGGGTAATTGTCTTGGGGGGTAGTTGTCTTGGGGGTAGTTGTCTTGGGGGGTAGTTGTCTTGGGGGTAATTGTCTTGGGGGTAATTGTCCTAGGGGGGTAATTGTCCGGGTGGTAGTTGTCCGGGGGGTACTTGTCCTAGGGGGGTAGTTGTCCGGGGGGTAATCGTCCGGGGGTGGTTGTCCAGGGGATAGTAGTCCTAGAACCGTACATATCACATGTTTATGTCAGGTTTATAATAGCTTCTGACAACTCTGGCAATAAGAATTAAGGGGTTTCATCGGACAAGCACTGTACGAGGGTTTTCTATAGCTCAGTCGGTAAGAGCACCGGTCTAGCAATCCGGAGGTCTCGGGTTTGAATCCCGTTGGAATCCTATTTTCTTTGCCTTCTTTTAATCACAATATATTTCTGGTAAGTTTCATTTATATGTTTGAATTCATTATTGAAAAAAGTTGTATCACTTCGGTTATCCCTCGCATTTATCCCCAAGTTGATTTGTATCCTTCGGGTTTATGTCAGGTTTATAATAGCTTCTGACCACTCTGGCAATGAGAATTAAGAGGCTTAGAGGACGAGCTTCGTACGACGGTTTTCTATAGCTCAGTCCTTTAGAGCACCGGTCTAGCAATCCGGAGGTCTCGGTTTTGAATCCCGTTAGAATTCCATTTTCTTTGCCTTCTTTTAATCCCAAATACATATTGTTATAAACCTTCGTCGGTTTTGCACACTTGACTGAGTCTCGTCGATGAAATGATAGTTTTTAACTTTACCCCCATTATCATTCAGCCCTGGTCGAAGACAATGGCTATTCATGTTCCTTTTCATCTGTTAACAATGATGTGCTCAATGCGCCATTCACGTGAGTAAATATTAGATCCATGATTGTCTTACAATAAATCAATTTTGGTGTACAGTTGAAATGCTATGGTTTGGAATGACATGCATTCCTTCCACACATTGACTGTACTCCCTTCATCGTCTATGTTCGTATATGTTATTGATTTAGATGCATGTGTGTACATTTTTGTTGTGGGGGTGGGGGTGGAGTTCTGTATACCGAATATCATGCACATCCCCGATAACTGTCTATAAACTTGTTTCTCCTATGACTATAATAAAACAATGATCTGTAAATAAAATGTGTACAATTTCCCCTTGTTTACAAAATATTGAGAGTGAGAGATATTACGTTGCCAAGAGTCAAACGACCGCGGTAAATAGACCTCGCACGAGTTCACTCAGCCTCCGGACGGACATCGCTTCTGCATGAGTCTGACTAGCGACCGAGCAACGAATGATAGACCTCGCACGAGTTCACTCAGCCTCCGGACGGACATCGCTTCTGCATGAGTCTGACTAGCGACCGAGCAACGAATGACGGAGACCGCAGTCGCATGGCTGTTCATTGCAGCTCAGTTGGTTGCTGGTTGGTTGAATGCGGAACAATATAATCCAGACAATATAATCGCGACAATTGCTCCGCCGACATTTGCTCTGCCGACATTTGCTCCGCAGACAAATGCCCAAATAATATTTTTTAAATGCTTGCACTTTTTCAAAAATTTTCAAAATCATTTTTGGAATAGTTGTTGATGATCTCTCAATCTAATCATCATTCCAATAAAACACCACATGCATAATTTTGTATGAAAATGGTTGAAACCAATGCCTGTTTAGAAAAGCGCCCTCTTGTGTTTAAATGGCTCTTTTTGAATGATAACAGGCGTTTTACTAAGTCGTTTGTAATTTTGTATATACTTTCGAGCATGGTGGAGTTATAACCATTAGTTTATCAAGTAACTGTCCAGGGTTGGTTACTAAAGTTCAGCCTTACCAAAACTGTACTACCCCTTTAAATAAAGATCACATCGTCTAGAAGACAATCTATTCTTCACATATTAACAATAAAATTGATCACATATTGCTTTTTATGGAATATGACGTCATAGTCACTAAAGGGGTGAAGTGTCCATCTTACCTCACTGTGGAGGTAAGAGGACCCCTCAATTCCTTAGATTATTGAATTTCAAATTTCTGCTAATTCCTGCCAATCCTTCCGTTTATAAGAATGCAAAATGCATTGGAAGTTTGTGCTTTTCTGTTGGACAATAAGGCAACCTTAATCGTTTACGGGGTGGGGGGGGGGGGGGGAGGGGGGGGCGTTTAGAAGTGTCACAAATTGGGCCCTCGTTGTTCAGTGAACGATGAACAAATCTAAACAAAATTGGAACTCCGAAAATTTAACAGTGGGTGAAAATAACGTTCTTTGAATTTTGATAAAACGTGGATAAATTTTGAACTCATGCGGAACAATTTCTTGATTCATAAAGAGTCTGAGTAATACAAATACAGTGATTATAAAGACTTTTCTTTTTTTTCTATTCATGATCGATCTTAACACCAGTATCATGCCCTTCGCTTGATGATTGCTTGGAACAGTATACCATTCATCACAGCATTTTCGGATACTATGAGGATCCGTGGTTCGACTCCAGTCGAACCCCAATGTAACATCAAAAACTAAAGCCAGTGTTGTGTGTTATTGCGCCTCCCCTTCTGCGACTAGATGCAGGCTGCAGGGTCACGCATCCTTACAACACTGGGCTTGACTGCCCCCCCCCCCCCCACCCTATATAAAGAAACGTGAAACAAACAAACCAGCCAATAAAATATTTGAATGAATCGATGGTTACTGAATCGATTGTACTCCAATTTCACAAGAGATTCGCATAACATATAAAAGCGCACTTCATACCAAAGGTACTTGAGAATTCATTCAAGAGTTTAATCTTCAGCGGAGTAAATGTCGGTGGAACAATTATGGTTGAGGAACATATGTTGTTTTTGGACCATTTGAAGTACTGTCATCTTCAGAGCATATATTTCTGTGGAGCAATTGTCACCGGAGCAAATGTCGTATCTCCGGAGCATATTTTGGCGGAACAATTGTCGGCTAAGCAATTGTCGCATATTCGAAGCATTTTCGGCGGAGCAATTGTCGCATCTTCGGAGCATTTGTCGGCGGAGTAATTGTCGGCGGAGCAAATGTCGGCGGAGCAATTGTCGGCGGAGCAATTGTCACATCTTCGGAGCATTTGTCGGCGGAGCATTTGTCGGCGGAGCAAATGTCGGCGGAGCATTTGTCGGCGGAGCAAATGTCGGCGGAGCATTTGTCGGCGGAGCAAATGTCGGTGGAGCATTTGCCGGCGGAGCAAATGTCGGCGGAGCATTTGTCGGCGGAGCAATTGTCGTCGGAGCAAATGTCGGCAGAGCAAATATCGCGGAGCATTTGTCGCGGAGCATTTGTCGCATTTTTCGGAGCAATTGTCGGCGGAGCATATGTCGGCGGAGCATATGTCGTGTCACCATCTATCTATCTATCTATCTATCTATCTATCCATTCCATCTATCTATTTATCAATCTATCTATCCATCCATCTATCTATCTATTTATATATCTATCCATCATCCATCTATCTATCTATCTATCTATATATTTATCTATCCATCCATTCATCTATCTATCTATATATATAATCTATCTATCCATCCATTCATCTATCTATCCATCCATCTATATATCTATCTATCTATATATCTATCTATCTATCTATCTATCTATCTATCTATCTATCTATCTATCTATCTATCTATCTATCTATTTATCTATCTATCTATCTATCTACCAAAACATATAATAATGTGTTGTCCTTTGCCTGGTGGTCCCCTTTAAATGACTTGTCACTCGTTTCATCTGCCCTCTCTTATGCTTCAGTCACAAATGCTCCGGGGCGCCGTACGATTTTTCTCCCTACGGCGGATTTTCTACGATTTGGGGAAATCTTGATATCGTACGATGTCTGTGGAATCGGAGTAGCAGTCACATATTCTCCGGGCCCCGTACGATGGTCTTTGGCTTAAAACATAAATCGCACGCTCCCGTGAACACTAACTTATTGCCCGTACGGATGCCCTTACGGTGTTATTACGATGCCTCCACAGTACCCTTACGATTATTAAACAAATTTTGCTGATACCTCGAGGTTACCGTGAGGCGCCATTTCGGCGCCCTTGAGGGGCCCTTGCGGTGTCCCGATAGTATGGCGCCCATTACGATTTAGTATTCATCGCACGGTGATCGTGTTTAATATATTGGGTGCCCTTTCGGACGCCGCACGGCTCCCGTACAATTTAAGATCCATCGCACGGCGCCTGTGCAGAACATTCTAGGGTCAACGGGGATGCTGCACGGTGTTCTTGCGGCGCCCGTACGGCGCCCTTGTGGTACCCTTGCGGTGCCCGTGCGATGCTCTCTACGACGTGTCTACGGGCTTACGGCAAATACAAAATCGTACGATTCATTCTTTTTTTTAACTCCGCGTTAAAAAAAAATTTGACATTGTACGGCGAGGAAAAATGCAAGGGCGACCGTACGATACCCACAGCATCCGTGCGGGCACCGCAGGATTCCCGCAAGATTTCACCTAAAAGTGGCATCGTACGGGCGCCGTATCCCAAATCGGACCATTTGTGACTGTAGCATTAAAATAAAACATAAATCGCATGGCCCCCGTAAACATAATATAAGTGCCCGTACGGGTGCCTTCCGGTACTCTTACAGTGACTCCACGGTACCCGTGCGGTGACTCCACGGTACCCGTACGATTTGAGTAGCCAACTTTTCGGTCTCAAAATCGTACGATATTCGAAAAAAAGGCTGCGATGTCCCTGCTGTGCCCGTGCGATGCCCTGGTGGTGCCCGTGCGATGCTCTCTACGATGTGTCTACGGGCTTACGGCAAGTAAAAAATCGTACGATGTATTTTTTGTTTTAACTCCGCGTTAAACAAATTTTTGACATCGTACGGCGAGGAAAAATTCAACGGCGACCGTAAGATAGCCAAGGCACCCGTGCGGGCGCCGCAAGATTCCCGCAAGATTTCACCTAAAAGTGGCATCGTACGGGCGCCGTAGCCAAAATCGGACCATTTGTGACTGTAGCATTAGTTAGGCAGCTAAGGGCCTGAAATCATAACAATTGTGCACAAAATGAAAAAAAAGCATGAAATTGTCACAGGAAATTCTTATCATCATAACGTTTAATTTTTCCCGTGGAAGTTTCTTAATTGTGACCTTGAGGGGCGGGAGAGGGTCTTGAAAAAAAGGGGGTTCAAAATGAATTTTTACATCATTTCATTGGTACATATCATGACTTAGCGCTTTTATTGACATGAACATGGGATAAAAGTGACCCGAGAGAATCATAATGTCCACCATTATAATAATATATGTTTATTTTAGGGGGGTAAATGGGAGGGGGTAGGGTGGGACCCCTCCTCACCTTTTTTCATCTGTCGAAAGTTTCACTTGCGTTTCTGTTTGCATATATTAACATAAAAGTGTAATATGATGTTGAACATTTCATTGCAGGGCTTGGGTAATTGGAGGGGGGAAGTGGGTGTAATGGAGAAAAGGGGGAACTTCCCCCCCCCCCCTTCGCCCTAAATGTTCTCACTTTTTGTTATAAGTGCACTCATTTTTTATAGATTAGCGTATGATGACTGTACATGTCATGGCAGGGTTGGGTAAAGTAGGGGGGTAGGGGGTGGGTGGAGCATAGGGGGAATACTACCCCCCCCCCCCCCCCCCTCAGATGTTCCTCTTTAGTTTAAAGTTGTGCTCATGTTTGTGTGTGTTTGACTATGATGTGATTTTGTAAATCTGTTGGCTTTGATTCTGTATCGGGGGAGGGGGGGGGGGAGGGTGGGAGGGAATCTACGTCCCCCATACTTTTCTCCATTCGCCAAAAGTTGACTTGAATATTTGTCATTTTTTCTTGTTTTGTTTACCTTGCAGGAGCGGGGAAAAAAGGGTCCCCCGCTTATCTATCTAAAGCCAACAGATTTACAAAATCACACACAAACACACACAAAAATTAGCATCTTTAAACCAAAAAGGAACATCTGAGGGGGGGGGGGGGGGGGTAGTATTCCCCCTATTCTCTACCACCCTAAGCCCCCCCCCCTTTTTTTTTACCATACCCTGCCATGACATGTTCACAGTCATCATAAGCTATATATAAAAACACGATTTTTTTTTTTTTTTGATTTTTTTGAATGAGTGCACTTTTAACAAAAAGTTAAAAAATTGAGGGGGGAGGGGGGGAGAGGGGGGGGGGGAGGTCTCCCTTCCCCCCTCAAATTACCCAACCCCTGCCATGAAATGCATAACATCATAGTACACGTTTATATTGATATATATGCACACAGAAACGCAAGTGAAACTTTCGACAGAGGAGAATAGTGAGGAGGGGGTTCTAACCCACCCCTCATATTTACCCCAAAATAATCATATATTAATATAATGGTGGACATTATGATCTCTCGGTTCACTTTTATCCCATAATCATGTCAATAAAAGCGCTATGTCATGTTAAGTACCAATGAAATGATGTAAAAATTCACTTTGCACCCCCCTTTTTTCAAGACCCTCTCCCGCCCCTCAAGGTCATAATTAAGAAACTTCCACGGCAAAAATTAAACGTTATGATGATAAGAATTTACTCTAAAAATGTCCATGCTTTTTTCATTTTGTGCACAATTCTTACCCTTAGCCGCCTAACTATCTGTCATACAGTAATGTAACAATAATAATACTTCGGGGGAAGAGGCTCATGAATATAACGCCTCGAAAAAACGCGAAAGGCCAATCAAATGCCCAATTCAAGTGGACGTTGCGCCATCTAGTGGTGTATTTAGTGGTGTGTTTATTGCCTGTATCTGCCAATGGCTATATCAACCCAGTACTTGACAATGTTGATCTATTTTGATGAACACAAAAAATTACCTATAGGTTCCCTAATTATTAATCGTAATATCATATGATTGAGGGACGAGGCGATACTTGAAATTTAATTCATCATAGCTTTACTGCGTGTATATTGCTTTTTCCAATTTAAATTTCATAATTCTACCGAAATGTTATGAATGTAAAATATTGTTAGATCATTTGATACGAAACTGAAGAGATGCTGATTTGATACGTTCCATGAATTTCTTATTTAGCACCATTTTGCCGGTTCTAGGACTACTACCCCCTGGACAAACCACCACCCGACAATTACCCCCGGACAACTACCCCTCTAGGACAATTACCCCCGGACAACTACCACCCAGACAATTACCCCCTAGGACAATTACCCCCAAGACAACTACCCCCCAAGACAACTACCCCCCAAGACAATTACCCCCAAGACAATTACCCCCCAAGACAATTACCCCCCCAAGACAACTACCACCCCAAGACAACTACCCCCCGGACAACTACCCCCCGGACAACTACCCCCGGATTATTACCCCCCCGGACAACTACCCCCCAGACAACTACCCCCCCCCCCCCCCCCGGACAACTACCCCCCGGACAACTACCTCCCGGACAACTACCCCCCGGACAACTACCCCCCGGATTATTACCCCCCGGACAACTACCCCCGCAATAATACCCCCAAGACAACTACTCCGGATAATTACCCCCCGGACGACTGGGCAACTGGTAGTGGAGCGATTTGGTCCATATCCTATAGACAGTAAAATTATATGATACGTAGTTCAAGCTATGGAATCAAACATACATAATGTATGCATATTAAAAGTGGGAGTGACAATCACCTCCACTTTCAAATGTATGGGGGGATGCATGTGGGGGCGGGGGCACAACTGGTAGTGGAGCGATTTGGTGCATATCCTAGACAGTAATATTATATGATACGTAGTTCAAGCTATGGAATCAAACATACATAATGTATGCATATTAAAAAGTGGGAGTGACAATCACCTCCACTTTCAAATGTATGGTGGGGGGGGAGGCATGTCCCCCCCCTCCCCCCCCCCCCCCCCCTCCCCGTCCCCCGGGTGCATTGCGTGCATTCAATTTTGCCAATTTTGTTACCGCAGTTATATTGAGTAGTTCAAAATCGTTTTCAGCATTATAATTCATATATTGATTATTCGGAAACATTTTGTTTTGCATTCGATTTAAAACGTATTTCGATTTCGAGTACATTCGTGATTACGTAAAACCACCCTCCGGAAATCTCGTTGGCGCAATTTAATGCTTATAAAGGGATAGTTGAGTTTTGGTAGAGAGGGGGCGCTAGAATACTTTTTTTTTTGTGAGGTAATGAAAAAACTGAGTGTAAAATTTGGAATAGCATAATATTTAAATAATAAATCATCTTTGTTGATCCAAATCGGTTCATAGACGGCTGAAAATATCCATAAATATAACAATTTGTAATAAAGCTGGGTCCCCAGGTTTATTAGAGAATTTTGAACCAGCCGTGTAAAATTCAAAAAAATGCTTCCTCAATTTTGAACCAGCCGTTAAAAATTCAAAAAAATGCTTCCTCTTTTCAAAAAGTTACAAAATAGGTATTTAAATAGTTGTTGGTTATTTCTCTATCTAATCACTATTTCAACAAAACATCACATGCACAATATTTTATTCAAAATGGTTGAAACCGATGAGTGTTTAGAGAGCGCCCTTCTTACGTTTTAACGGCTCTTTTTGAATGATAGCATGATCTTTACTACGTCATTTGTAATTTTGTGTTCCTTTCTAGTTATAACTATTAGTTTGTAATGTAATGATGCAAGTTTTGGTTACTAAAATTTTAGTTTCACCAAAACTGTACTCTCCTTACCAGTACTTTAATGATTTTAATGTCGATCAGGAGAGAAATCAAACTTATGTCTACTTCATTCTGAGTATAACTTGCAAGTTTCAACTGAGCTTTATTGAATAAAAACATACTACATTATGCCCCATTGCGGATAAATATAACTCATTCCTGGTAATTGCGCGAACGCGCGGTTGCGGTTACCGTTAACTAGGTCGTGGGATACTGGGAATCGAACATGATAATATCTATTTGATTTTGCAAACACAATAAATGCAAATAGCGTGTTTTTTTTTAATTGAATGATAAAAGTGGTAAATCACTTGATCGAAGAGCTGAATCGTATGAACACAATGCAATTTTGAACAAAAATTACAAACCTTCAGCTCAATTTCGTGAACTGAATGACTCAATGACACGCTTATTGAAACGATGAAAAGCTTACGAAATTGACCGAAAAACATATCAAACATGTGATACGCCTAGGTCACAAATGCACCGGATGCCGCACAATGGTTTTACCTACATTTCGGATTGCGATATCGTACGATGTCTGGAGTATATTCGTGTATTGGCAGTCCCGTAGCATGGGGGTGCTTTGGGTGCGTACACCCACCCCCAACCCCCACCCCCATTCAGAAAGGTCCACTTTTTGGGTGCGTTCGTTATTCCGAAGGTTCGTCCGAAGGTTCGTTATCCGAAGGTTCGTTATTCCGAACACGCAAATTTCTATACCTGAGTGTTCGTTAATCCGAAAATGAATAGGGTTCGTTAATCCGAACATTTGTTGCATATTCCGAAGGTTCGTTATTCCGAAGGTTCGTTATTCCGAAGGTTCGTTATTCCGAGGTTCGTTATTCCGAAGGTTCGCTATTCCTAAAATGAAATCGGGTTCGTTATTCCGAAGGTTCGTTATTCCGAAGGTTCTTTATTCCGAAGGTTCGTTATTCCGAAGGTTCGCTATTCCTAAAATGAATCGGGTTCGTTATCCGAAGGTTCGTTATTCCGAAAATGAATTAGGGTTCGTTAATCCGAAAATGAAATTAGGTGTGTGTGCGTGTGTGTGTGTTTGTGTGTGTGTATGTGTGTGTGCACTGGCGTAGTGGTGGTGGGGGGCTGTCATGGCCCCCCTCCCAAATCAATTTAAATCATGGCTTTTATCTAATTTTATTGGAAAAGAGAGTAAAAACTCAGATTGCACAGAGTTTAACAAATGCCAAAGCTCCCTAACGGGGGGGGGGGGGGGGGGGGAGGGGGAGAGGGGGACACCCCCCCCCCCTGCCCTTAGTTGCTATTTATGATGAAATACATACAATTCAGACAAATAAAATGTGATTTTGGACTGATGTCAAGCAGCAAATCTAACTTTATGACATAATTATAATTATATCAATTGATTTTGTTTTTTTTTCCTGTTTGTTTACATGAGAAAGATATAAATATATATAGTCTCATTCTTATTGCACTGTTTTACAAAGAAAAATACAATACAATTTGACTAGAATTGTAAAGCACTCTTTGCCCACCCTACACCCATCCCCCCCCCCCCCCCCCCCCCCCCCCCCCCCCCCCCCCCCCATGCAGCCACGACAATTAGAGTAAGATGGTCCCCTTTCCCAAGTCCACACTGCTCAAAATCAAATCAACTCAATTCTTTTCTACGTCGTATTTATTTAATTTTCGGATTAACGAACCCTATTTCATTTTAGGACTAACGAACCTTCGGAATAACGAAGCCGATTTTATTTTCGGATCAACGAACCTTCGGAATAACGAACCTTCGGAATAACGAACCGTCGGAATAACGAACCCGATTTTATTTTCGGATCAACGAACCTTCGGAATAACGAACCTTCGGAATAACGAACCTTCGGAATAACGAACCTTCGGAATAACGAACCTTCGGAATAACGAACCTTCGGAATAACGAACCTTCGGAATAACTGAACCTTCGGAATAACGAACCTTCGGAATAACGGACTGTAACCCACTTTTTATCGGTCTCGGTCTCGGGCAGCAATCGGCCCATTTGACATTTGACGACCCCAACTCCCTGCTTACAAAACTAAAACAGTGGTCTAAATCAGCGACAGACCCCCACCCCCACTTCCCCCCCCCCCCCCCACACACACACACTTACACGACTCAACCATTTGTCTTGGTCTCGTTTTTTAATATACGCACCCCCAAAGCCCAAACCCACAGCCTTGAAAAATCCAGGCTACCGGCCTGAGCGATCACATATTTTGTCTTGGGGTGGTTGTCTTGGGGAGTAACTGTCTTTGGGGGGAGGGGGTGGGGGTTATTGTCTTGGGGGGGGGGGGATATTCCAGGGGGGTAGTTGTCCGGGGGGTTATCGACCGGGGGGGGGGTGATTTTCTGGGAGGTAATCGTCCGGGGGGTAATTATCCGGGGGGTAGTTGTCTTGGGGGGGGGGGGGTATTATTCCGGGGGTGGTAGTTGTCCGGAGGGGGTAATTGTCTTGGGGGTAATATTCCGGGGGGGTAGTTGTCCGGGGGGTAATTGTCTAGGGGGTAATCATCCGGGGGGTGGTTGTCCGGGGGTAGTTGTCCGGGGGGTAGTTGTCCGGGGGTTAGTTGTCTTGGGGGGTAGTTGTCTTGGGGGTAGTTGTCTTGGGGGTAATTGTCTTGGGGGGTAATTGTCCTAGGGGGGTAATTGTCCGGGTGGTAGTTGTCCGGGGGGTAATTGTCCTAGGGGGGTAGTTGTCCGGGGGGTAATCGTGGTTGTCCAGGGGGTAGTAGTCCGGACACGCCATTTTGCCATTTCATTGCGTTTCGTTTCTTTGTTGTTAAAGATAATATCACACTGCCTCTTTATAACTTGTAATGAACATACTTATGTCGAAAGACGGCCCGTGAAATGTTGTTAATAATTGACTTGTAATGAACATACTTATGTCGAAAGACGGCCCGTGAAATGTTGTTTTATTAACTTGTAATGAACATACTTATGTTGAAAGACGGCCCGTGAAATGTTGTTTTAGTGAAACGTGATACCTTTATTTCCCTTCATAATCGTTTGAACAGCAAAAACACAAAGACTATTGACTAAAGTAAACACATATGTACATGTAGATAGATTGACAATGTACTATAATATGACTATAATAAAATAAACATGTAGTTCAGTTGGTAGAATACTTTATATCATAGTCCATTTTTAGTGTTTAGACGCCATTTTGTTTTCTATTTATGGGCAACTCCAGCGTCACGGACATTACAAATCAGAGAATTTTCATGACTTTCCAATGCCACTACTAATTCATACCTCTCACTAATGTCTAACTTTTATTTTGATTACAAAACAATATCCTAGTTAAGTATTCAAAAAAAGTTTCAGAAGATTTATCCAATTCGTTACTGAGTAATTCTGCGAAATGTGCGCCGTCACGGACATTACATCTTTTGGACATGACTTTTTGCATCCATATACATCTTTGCAAAAGTCTGTGAGTTCTGAGACCTCACAAAGGTGATTTAGGTATTTAATTATAGACAAGGCAATGATGAATTGAATCCAAGTTGTTTTGGGGGAAACGGGCCAGGCATATGTGATCTAGACAACAAAACCTTGCGTCACGGACATTACATTTTCAGCGTCACGGACATTACACTTTTGTCCACTTTTTCAAAACTCAGAAATAACTCGCAAAAAATGCTCCATTGTGCATGACACTTTTTTAATTGTACATTTGATATGTAATCAAAC
Source organism: Echinarachnius parma (assembly GCA_037951105.1). Classification (NCBI taxonomy): domain Eukaryota; kingdom Metazoa; phylum Echinodermata; class Echinoidea; order Clypeasteroida; family Echinarachniidae; genus Echinarachnius; species Echinarachnius parma. Next base: position 14,807 of record JBAMJV010013528.1, read on the forward strand.
AGTTTTGAGAACAAAAATTATATTTCAATTTTTTTTCAATTAGCAAAAAATTATTTTAAAAATATTAATAAGTTTTTCCAAAATTATTGTAAAATTTGAAATTTTTCAACAGAATGTGCAGTAAACCAAATATTCAACTATTTAAAAAAATATTATACATTTTTAATGAGGTACAATGCTGTTTTGTGCCAAAAAATTGTAAAATCTAAAAAAAGTTGTGTACATCATGGGCATAACACATGGAAAATCATGGACTAAGAGTATAATTTTTGCAATTTGATCATACCATATGAGATTTAACCATCTCTTTCTGCTCCCAGTAAGTTATAGTCAAGTCTTTATTGATTATTGAGACATGCATGTTCAAATTAAGCAAGGAATTTAGTTTAATAAATAGTTCAGAGTACTGACTCAATGTTCACTATCTGATTAACGATACAATTTATTAAAACTTGAACCAGGAAGGTAGTAGTCCCCCTGTTACTTGGGATTATCTTATTTCTTGGCTAAAGTAAGACATTTACATAAGAAAATAATGCTTGATATTTTTTTGCTCTGCTTTTTTATACTTTTCACTGTGTATGTAATGTCCGTGACGCAGCCGTGACGTAATGTCCGTGACGCCATTCTGGACAAGCCATCAAATATTTTAGTAAATGCTCTTGATATACTTTATGATATAACATTCTAGCTTTGAAAATGAATTTTGAATTAAATTGAATTAGGACTTCTGCTTCTACAAAAACTTTTATATCTAAAACGTCACGGACATTACACATCAATGTTGTAAGAATCAAGATTTTATCCAATATCAGTTTTCAAAAAGTAAAGATTTTTACACAATTTCCTTTTCTATGATGTTAAAACAAAGCATAAACAAGACATTAGAAGTAGAATTATTGTTCTGAAGTGGTCCATATTTTTAAATTTTATTTCACAAACAACGGATGCAAATTTCATCATTTTGGGGGGTAATACATACAATTTTTGTCCCAACTTCAATGGCCAAAAAAAAAAATATTCTGCATTGAATTTCAAACTTTTGTCCTTTAGTCATCAAAATATGGTCCTTCCTCATTATTATCCAGTAGTTAACAAGGCTGTCCCATTAGTTTCATTTTTCCATCCTTGGGTGACATTTTTCGTGGAATTGCCCTTATAATGAATATCTCAATATCGCTTCAATTTGCCTTTCTCAATAAAAGTGTTCAGGCGTGAATTTGTAAAATATGTTAACAAACTTATGAACAAGATTTATATTGATATAACAGAGTCGTGTAACCTTCGGTCGATGAATAGCATTAGTGGTTCCGTAGGTGGTGGTAATGTATTGCATTGTTTATGAATTACACAACCCTTTGCAAAATGTTGGGTACCCTGGGTATCTATTTGATATCACAAAACGGTACCAAAACATATGATTATGTCTTGTTCTTTGCCCGATGGTCCCCTTTAACCTACGTCTGTAAAGGGCAAAAATACAATCGCTTATGATTGATAATGTCGATGGTACACATTGCTCATTTGGTAGAGCACCAAAATGGTTATTCAAATGACGCCATAGTCTACTTGTATTTGTTTTGTTTTTCATTTCGTCGAAAACAAAATATATTTATAATACTAGAAGGCCGACAAAGTCAGCATACCCACGCCTCCCATTAGCCCTGTTCTACCCCTTCGTCGGCCTCAACCCTGTTTTGCTTACCGATGCATCCTAAAAACATAGTGATCAACCGTTGAACAGAACGAGTGTATGAACTGTATGTTTATCTTAAGCGTATAAGTTTAAATTGCATGTAAATTGTCCACTTGAGAGGATCATCACCATTGTTCTGGTCATTGGGCCAGGATGTGTGCATTAATGCCATTAATTAATAATTATTAAATAAATAAATGTATTTTTCGGAAACTTACCAATTTCTTGGCGCTTCAAAGTTCAGATCAGCGTGTTGCAATTCAATTCCGTTCCGTATTAATTAACCCGGAATCGAAAGTACCGTACCATAACATATGGTACCGTGCGCGCGATCGCGATGCACACCTGGACTAAACTTGTTAGTTGCTGCTCGATTGGATTCAGCGAGGTTACCGTACCGCGCCTATAACGTGCAGATATTATTTAGGCACACACGTGCATTAAATACATACTCAAACTTCAAGGTTCCACAGAATTTGCAGGGGTCAACCAATCATCACCAAAATCTAATCGATTCTTCCATGTCACTATCCAAACATTCCCTGAAAATTTGGTGCAAATCCGTTCACCCGTTCTCTAGTTATCTTGTACACAAACAAACAAACAAACAAACAAAAAAAAAAAAAAACAGACAAACAAACAAACATACGGAACCCTTTACATAACCCCCTGCCGATTTCATCGGCGTGGGTAATGAACAATATTTCCATGTCGCCTTTCTGAGTAAAAACTAGAAGGCCGACAAAGTCAGCATACCCACGCCTCCCAATAGCCCTGTTCTACCCCTTCGTCGGCCTCAACCCAGTCTAGATGTATTCAATATGTAAAAATGAACATCTGTTCATCTTCACATTAGTGTCGGGTCAATAATAATTATTAAATAAATAAATGTATTTTTCGGAAACTTACCAATTTCTTGGCGCTTCAAAGTTCAGATCAGCGTGTTGCAATTCAATTCCGTTCCGTATTAATTAACCCGGAATCGAAAGTACCGTACCATAACATATGGTACCGTGCACGCGATCGCGATGCACACCTGGACGGACTAAACTTGTTAGTTGCTGCTCGATTGGATTCAGCGAGGTTACCGTACCGCGCCTATATATAACGTGCAGATATTATTTAGGCACACACGTGCATTAAATACATACTCAAACTTCAAGGTTCCACAGAATTTGCAGGGGTCAACCAATCATCACCAAAATCTAATCGATTCTTCCATGTCACTATCCAAACATTCCCTGAAAATTTGGTGCAAATCCGTTCACCCGTTCTCTAGTTATCTTGTACACAAACAAACAAACAAAAAAAAAAAAAAACAAACAAACAAACATACGGAACCCTTTACATAACCCCCTGCCGATTTCATCGGCGTGGGTAAAAAAAAGAAGACAGTAAACAAATACCATGCACTGAGAGCCTCTAGTTGAAATTATGGATTCCGAGGTGACAGGAAAAGCACTATGTTCTGAGGGTCGTAGACCCGAAGAACATAGTGCTTTTCCTGTCACCGAGGAATCCATAATTTCACTAGTGGCTCGAAATAGTGCATGATATATTTGTTTTATATCCTTCGCATAATCATAATCATCACAAAAATAAATGATTTCAATTAAATTAAAGAAAAATATAAAGAAAAACAAAACATTGATCATGGAACCATCACAGCACTGACTATTTTCTGTTTGTGACACTGACCCCCTATGCGCAATAGTCCTAGCGCAGAGCGCGTATTGCGCTATCTTTCCATTCATGGTTACGCGCCTTAACAACTAATGCGCACCCAAATGCAAAACGCGCGCATCAAAGTGAATAATTAACCTGCTTTACATACTACACACGTGTAATTGTATGGAGAAAATTGTTATTCGTACATTACACATACAGCTAGTGCAGTCTGTGCACACCGCGGCCGATTGTTAAATGACGAATTAGTGTCACGACCACAGAAGGACAACGATGCACAATGTGCACCATTGTCGGAATTTTTAAATTCGAATACCGCTACGTTATACATGAAATGCATCTCTAGAATATTCTTTGGAACTTATTGATATTCACGGGTGAAAATATGCTGTATTTCTTTTTAAATAACTCTTTGAGAAATCTCGTCGAGCATCTTTCGCAAGCTAAAACAAGACCTCTGCTCGCAGGGAAGTTTTATAACACGCATCTCTATGGGCTCAATATGATCACCCGGCGTCTATGACGTCATTCATGGAATAGCATTTACTATTCCATGAATGACGTCACGCATAGCACATTTTTCTCCATGGGCATTACTATGTTTGGTCACATGACGCTATGTAGACCAATCACTGAACAGGATTTCATTCATGTAGGATATAATAAATGCTACGTAATGCTCAATGTATGAATTTGTGAAAATGGATGTCAACAAAGTAATATGATTGGTATTGAAAAGTTACCTAATTCAGATATTACATACCATTGTTCAAAGATATCGGACATCATACACACATAAACATACACACATACAAAACACATACACACCCACACACACACTCACGCACGCACGCACACACACACACACACACACACACACACACACACACACATACTTACCCACGCATACTTGTGGGCACCCGACTTGTGGGGTACTTGTGCTACTACAGGCAGGCGCGCCGGAAGCAGTTTTGGATTGGGGGGGGCAAAACCCTAAGGGGGCTCACGATTTATGTCTTTAGGGGCTCATGCCCAACCGCACTCACAGGCAGTGGCGTAGCGACGGGGGGGGGCAGGGGCGGATCTAGCTTTTTGCTAAGGGGGGGGGGGGGGGGGTTTGACCCAATGACGATGCGGAGCATCGTCCAGCGACAATTTTTTTGTTTGCTATTTTGAACCCCCTAAGTGATTTTGTTTTCACCTTTTTTCACTTTCGTCCACGAGCCGCGAAGCGGCGAATTTTTTTTGCTATTTTGAATCCCCGTAAGTGATTTGTTTTGCTATTTTGAACCCCCGTAAGTGATTTCTTGTCACTTTTTTTTTAAACTTTCGTCCACGAGCCGTGAATTATTTTCGCTATTTTGAACCCCCGTAGGTGATTTTTTTTCACTTTTTGTTTCACTTTTTTCACTGATACATTTTCACTTGGCAGCCCAAGGGGAGGGGGGGTTAAACCTCCTAACCCCCCCTCCCCCCCCCCCCCCAATAATTTGGAAAAAACAATAGAAAACATAAGGGGACATTCTTTTTGAAAAACAAAGAAATACATAAGGTGTGGCCCCCCCCCCCCCCCCCCCCCAATAATTCTGCGTAGACCACGCTACGCCACTGCTCAAAGGGTTGCCATCTTCGAGTCAGAGGTGACATTGCGAGGATAAAGCGACTAATTAGCACGAGGGAGCAAAGTAACTGAGCGGTGTCCCCCCCCCCCCCCCCCCCCCCCCCCCCCCCCCTCCCATGGTAGAGAGCTTTTGCATTTTGGGACTTGCAATCGGGTGCATAAAGACATGATCCAACAACATAGCGTACAGCCAAAAATGAGCCCCGAGGGAGCGAAGCGACCGAGGGCTGGGGCCGAGCCAGTGGGGGTGGGTTTGGGAGGGGGTATCCCCCTCCCACGGGGAAGATTTTCCATTTATATACTTAAAATGGTGCAATCTGGTGCATAAAACATAAACAATATGCCACATTTGTATGATCCAACATCATAGCTTACAGCCAAAAATGAGTCCCGAGGGAGCGAAGCTACCGAGGGCTGGGGCAGAGCCAGACGGGGAGGGTTTGGGAGGGGGCATCCCCCTCCCATGGGGAAGATTTTGCATTTATTTACTTGAAATAGTGCAATTTGGTGCACGTCACACAAACAGCCAGAGCAATAACAGTCGACACATGAACTACGTGGACCGGTACAGAAAAACCCACCGCAGACGTATCATACCCAAGTTACACAACAAACTGAGATTATTTATTTGAGCGGGAAGCGCGCAGCAAAAACTTTAAATGGATGTATAACTTATATTCTAAATGTTATAATTAACAAGTATTGGCTGATACATACCATGTTTTCTTTTCCTTTTTCTTTCTTTTCTTTTTTTTTATGAGGGGGGGGGGGCTTTTTGGGGGGGCAAAAACGCGTTTTGCCCCCCCCCCACTTTTTGGATTGGGGGGGCGGCTGCCCCCCTGCCCCCCACTTCCGGCGCCTATGACTACAGGCTGAAGGAGTGCTACTACAAACTGTTTTTTTTTTCCACAAAATCTTTGCAACGAAAAAAGGCAACCTTCTGAGTGCATGGGAGGGTAGGGGTGTGTCTAGAATTTTTTTTTCCCTCAAGTATCACTTATGGGGCACAGTCACAAGATTTTGTCAAATAACTCTTTGAAGCTAAATACGCCGATTTAAGGCTATTCCTTAGTGGGGTCCATGATTTATTCCCCACAAGGAAAAAATACCCCACAAGTATATAATTGTACCCACACGAGACCCCACAAGAATGCCGGCGTGAGAACACACACACACACGCACGCACACACACGCACACACACACACACATACACACACATACACACACATACACACACGCACACACAGACATTGGTATGCTGATAGATAGTAACGAACAAGGGGGTAAAGTTTATTTTTTCAAAAGGGGACATTATGAGGGAGTGTATTGTTGATGGGGTGAGGGTGGGGTCGTGGGCTTTTGTATATTTTTTACTTAAAATCGTGTTATTTTATGCATAATACAGAAATTTAACTTGATAAGTCCCGCAAGTTTTGGAGTCAAAATAGTATATTGTATAATAATGTTTTATATAATTATGAAAAAGTGGTGGGGAAATAACCCTCCACTTTTAAAGTTGGGGGGGGGGGGGGGTTGGGGCATTGCCCCGATCCCCCCCCCCCCCCCCCCCCCTGATGACGTAGCATATACATGTACACAACAACATGTGCATTCAGGCAAATGATACAGTTACACACATTCATACACACATAAAACACATACAAGCATACAGACAAAAACACACACACTTTTATGCACAGACAAATGCCCACACAAACACAAATCCATAATATGCACCTGAAGATTAAGCACAAGCATAATGATAACCAAGAAACTTGAAATAAAGTGAATAGTCTTTTATTCACAAGCGATAAAAACTTTTATGCACAGTTAGATAAGAAATCTTTTCTCTCAAACAAAAGCGATAAATAGGATCTGAACATCAAGGTATACAATCATACTTATATTAGGAAAGAATATCTATACACTCTTTACAACTTAAAAACAACTAATTACTTTCGAGTCTTTCTTGTGAAAAGTAATAGACATACAAATATAACTTTTATTTTCTTTCATTAGAGGCGAAACATACAGTCAAACTAATTACAAAGGGGTATTTTTGTTGTTTTAATATCCTATCTAATGATATCAAAACCTAACTTTGGTGACTGCAGTTTAGTTTGAAATGGTCTTTTCCCAAATCAAGTCCTTAAAATCTTATAACAATGTAACGTCATCTTTATTTTCTACCGTTACAATCAGTTTTGTGCACTTAACCGTTGTCTATGTTTTACCTTTTTAACTTATATAATGACAAAGGTAACAGTAACATATTATACTGTACAAATTTAAACCAAAACATTGCTTTTTGCATTAAGATTTGTAAAAGTATGAAAACTTAAATGGTAAGAAATATACAGTAATGGAATGTCTTTTTTCTGTGCATTAAACAAAAATATAGGGCTTGAAATATGTTGCTTTCATATAATGTATCACATTTTTACACATGATTTACATAACATGATAAACACACAATATATCTCTATCATAAAGCCTATCAGCCAGCCAATGGAAGAAGAAGTAGATATTTATGAAGGTATCTATGATGAATGAACATGGTGCTTTAGTGCTAAATGGTCCTTAATTATGTACCAAGGATATTAGAGATGATATTAACATCCATTTAGCACTAACATATGTCTAGTTATGTACGTGATTCAGAAGGACAGTGACATGGGTGTGTGATTGAAGTCTCAAATAATTTACAAACATCTCACGAGGTAAATGCGACTGCTTCAAAATAGGCAGCAAAGTTCCTTTAACCCTGTATTACAGATTGCATTATCTAGCTAATTACTGTGTGTGATTTGAAGTCGCAAATATCATATGTGACCTTACACCACAAAACGACCGTTATGTCGCTGTGGTAGTTTCTCTTTTATTAGCTAAAATAGTCCAATTTTGTTCAAAATATGTGATTTAGGATTTTGGTATTTCCTAAATAAGCATTTCTTAATCTACCTTCTGAGAAATTTTGAGCGTCAGAAATCATGTTTAAATGTTAATTTTTCATTTAATAAATGTGATCTTATTACAGCCCATGAATGGACACAAATCTTTTAAGCGGCCCGTTTCTCCCTTACTTTAAAAATGCATCAGCCATATTCCATATCTTTGGCATTCATTTTGAAAGGGTTTGCATAGTCCAAATATGACAAATTATATACCATTTTAAAGGTTATGGCTTCTATTTTAATGTTATATAAAAATCAGCGAAATCATTTTCCCCGACTTATTGGTTGTTTTGTGGTGTAATTTCACATATTTGGACACATCATCTTATGAGGTGAAAGGATCACTTCAACATAGGCAGCAAAATTCCTTGTAACCCTGTATTAAAGATTTCAATGCATTGGCATGGAGCGCTGACAATACCATTGCGTCGAAGCAGAAAGGTGAAGTAGATAATTCCCGATATTAATAAGAAAACACTTCACACGCTCCTGGGCAATTCTCACCAGTGATGCGGTCATACATATTTCAAAATGCTATCCTTGCACCCTGTCCAATTTCTCCTCCGTGCGATCGCGGCTTTGCATCTCTAAATGCCAAGCCCTGCGAGATGAATATACACGATGGGATGGGAATTGAACTAGTGTGGACAACAAATAAAATGTGAATAAATTTTGCAGATGTCTGAATTTTAAAGAGATGAAATTGGCAGCTGTAAATGCCAATGATGACCAATGATGAATTCATCCCTTTCAGGCATACTGTCATGATAATGTGTATATACAATTGGCATATGTCAGAATTTGTATTAAAGGGATCTAGTAACTTTGTCTAAATCGACCAAATTCACTTGCCAAGCTAATGGTTCGCTCAAGCCTTGCTGTTTTTCCCTTTCTATTGTTAGTATGTAGCCAGCTTTGGTTTTTCATAATTCACTTCTTTATTGAAATATTCATGCTTCCTTTCGGACAAATTATGAGTGGTACTTTTTCAACTTTTCAAACAAATGTGCTAATAATACAGCAAATACATGTATTACTTTACCTTTCTGAAAATAAATTTGTACAAGATCAGTACTAAACGTAAAAGTAACACATGTCTATGAAACATAGAAATGCTTGCATGAACCCACACAAAAGTCTGATCACAAGTTGAGCTATCACCATCATAAACCAAAGGATAATCAAACAATAATGTCAATAAAAATCCCCCATATTCTCTCATACCGTAGAACACCATCGTCAAGCACCCCCAAGCACCAATATGCATCTTGCTTTTAAAGAGCGCCCACTCTCTGTCCAAACGGGAAACTTTAATCAAGAATGCAAATAATGGTGAAGAATATTCATGAGGATAATAACAGAGGTGAATCTCATGGAAACGTCTTTAAAAGCAAGATGCGTATAGGTGCTTGGGGGGTGCTTGACGATGGTGTTCTACGGTATTGCTAGGTTTGAAATGTGTGAAAGTTTAGGCTACAAATTGGCTTCTAGGAGGTGATGCATAAAGAGATGCAAACAATCGCAAAGTTGCGGTTAAAAGCAAGTCAGAAAAAGCGCCAAATGCGCACATCTGGTTGGCTCAAATTGCGCGCATTTATGTCTTGCTTTTAATCGCAACTCTGTATGCAATAACCCCCTAAACCTGGTAGATTTTTTGCATAAGTTCCCAGAATGATGATAAGAAGAAATTCAGTTATGATTAATAGCTATCGATCTATCTGAAGGCACTATTAAACACAACACTCTTGGTTTGACTCTGTAAAGATGGGGCCTAATGCATAAAAGGATAGTGGCAGCTAATCACGAACTCTGATCAAACAAATATGAAGTACAATTTTGCAAGTAACGGCATCTGCCTACTACGTAATGGGAGGTGTGATGGATCGCAAACAGCCAATCAAACAACATCTGTAGTATTCAGAGGTCATGATTATATACATCATATGTTATGTTGCATTTAAATGCAAAATTGTATTTCACTTTTGGAATGGTGACTGCCCACAACTTTTTTTTATGCAGAAGGCCCGAGATATTGCTAGTTTACGAACTAATTTGTTTCTGTACAAAAGTGAAAATGCTACTCAACATACTAGTAATAATAAATATATAAGTGAAGTTTTGAAATTACAATGAATACAGTACACATTATATCAAACATTGGTACATCTCAAACGCGTTTATCATCAACATTCATTTGGTTTTATCACAGTGTAGGGCACTTCCAAACAGAGATTCATCGTGCTACTATGAATGTGCCCCTTTCCCCCTCCCGATTTACAAAGTACTACGACGTTACAGATGCTGGAATCATCTTGGGCCCGCATGGTCTAGAGAGAATCTATAAAGTACATTTACATTCTTCAATGGGTTTTTAAAACATTTGATTTGTTTATAATAGACTGCAAATCCATCATTAACCAATTCCGGACTGGTCCCAAAATTACTCGGGCTGGGGACTATGGAGAATGCATGTTATAGCCAAATCAATCGGTCTTTAATGGGTTAAACTTATACCATGGCCTATGTTGCCCAGTTGTACTGTATAATGATTGTATGCACACACCACATGTATACCTTTAGAACAGCATATCCAGGAAGTTGGAGCATACAAGCAGGATGTAATATCATCATAATTACAATTACCTCTTTAACCCTCTAAAGATGATTAATTTTGGTATAACACACATTCCCAATAGACCACATCTAGGGTACTTTCAGGAGCAGAACTGATTGGGTTAACCCAAAACAATTTGAATCCAGTATAACATGTGACCGGCTATAGCAAGACCCGGCACTTGTTGGTAATTCATGTTTTGAAGCAAAACACAATGTGTGTAAAAGACCTATGATTGTAAAATTGAAACAATCATATCTTATTCGCCAATTATTGACCAATTAGTTGGAACAAAGCATCAAATGAAAGCTTGTGATAAGGCCTTTGTAATGTATGAAAATCGACATTTTGATTTGTACCGACAAGTGCTGGGTTTTGCTATAGCCGGTCACATATATACATGTACATTCTCAATGGACCCCATGCAGCCAGAGTACATGTGTATTTTCAGGGCCAGTACAGAAAGAGTTAACCCCAAATCAAATCATCCCAAATGGGTTCATACTCTGTTGGTTCTTAAAGACTGCGCACCCAATCGCTATTAAATGTTTAATACTCCATTCCACCCGCCGCCAGTCCATTATTGATTTCCACTGCATGGTTGGGGAGAAGGCGGTTGGGATGCTTGACCTTTTTAAGACCCATTTCACATCGAGATCTAGACTCAGATTTATTCCAGAAATGGGCTGACTTAGGACACCTATGACTATTTGAGTCAGATAATTGGCATCATACAAGTGCTGTGGACTAAATTATCACATGGTCTGAAATGGAAATGGGTCTATGAAGAGGAGATTCATAATTTACAGATGGGACGATGTGAACGGAGCTGAACTTGACCTGGACATTGTACCATCACTTCAGGAAAATGTCCAAACTTAGAATCCTGGTGTGAAAGGACCCTGTGCAAAAATCCAAATGGTAATAATTTGCTTTTGCTTGATGCTCGTGCTTTAACAATTTAAATCTTGGATCTTGGCGTGAAATGGTCATAAGGAGATAGTAATTGGATTTTTGCTTGATGTTTGTTTAAATGCAGCTGCAATGGCACACCCTCCACCTTAGAGATTTGCCCCAAAATGAGGTCATGGATTTTTTAATTTTTGTTTTAATTGAAGGATAAAATATACATCCACCTTCCAGAGAATGGAACGTTACAGCAAAATGTTGCGGGTTTGAGTTATGTTCTTTCCCCCAGATGAGTGTAACATCTACCTGACGACCTTTTCTGCGAGGATCACGATTGTGCAGCATAGAGCAATGTTTTGTTATGTTTCCCTTTTCTTGAAGGATATCCTAATAAGAACATCGAGCTTGAACTGTTATTTCTTAACCCATTCAAGACAAATTGATTTAGGTGTTAGATGCATTCTCCATAGATCCAAGCCTAAGTATTTTGGGGATCAGTCCTGAGTGGGTTAAAGGCAATTTGGGCTGGATGGATGCCAACACACAATGTGCATGTATGAGAAGGGATATAGGCCGCATAATGTGCAGATATAAAATTGGAATACATCGATAGCTCCCCACACGTGTACAGTGAAAAATGAGCCGGCACTACCACTTTCAATCTTAACGTTCTGCTGGGGAATTGAATGTCAATGGCGGGAAAGTGGACTATTCATCACAAAAGTGCATATATATATATATCCCTGCATGTTTGCATACCAATAGAAACCTGTACATAAGCAACTGGTATGCAAGGGCAGCTCAGTTGTACACACATGTGTGCAGTATATACTGTACACATACAGTACAAATTAACCTGTTTCCTTCGAGATTATAACACTTTCAGGACTGGTCCTGTCTGAAAATACTAGGGTCTATGGAGAATACATCTTATAGCAAAATCAATCAGCCATAAACAGGTTAAATTCCCTATAGACTTTGTACCTTCACTGGCAGTTACATACAATACTCCATGTGCATTATATGTATGCATAATACACATTTTAATCCAAAAAAAGACACATTAGATGCATCTAAATACGCATTTTGATGTATCTTAACCCGTTCAGGACTGTTAAAGACAATACTCAGGCACATAGGTCTACGGGGAATACCTGTTATAGCAAAATCAATCAGTCCTGAATAGTTAAGTGTCAGGTTGTATCTAATAGTCCCACCAGATTCCTGTAGTCATAGGGTTAAAATTCCTATATATACCTTTAAGTAAAAATAAATCTGACCCCTTTTTTTGGTTGAGGATGAAGATTAATGAATCATTCTGCCAGCGTGAGGCACATCTTACACAGATGGCTCAACCATTTCACGGAGAGTAACACTTTTAAGGGCGATGGAGATGCATGGATGCATTCAATGAAATAGGTTTGTACAGCTGTTGGGGTACACATCTATTTGTAAATAACTTGTGGGGAAATTTGGAAAATACTAGGTTAAATTAAATCAAAATTATTAACCTTTGCTTGGTGTTCCATACTTTTTTGCCTAGCCTCTATATTTATTTTGTTTTGCTTGATTTCGTTATGTTTCGCAGGTCATATGAAACTGTATATTATTATGTTGCCATCTATTTTCATATTTTTACACCAATATTAAAGGTGATGTGATTTTGGTCTAAACCAGTCCTGAATGATTTTAATTTGTATTTGTTCACCATTTTATTTGAATAAAAGCTTTGTCAACCTATGATTGCATTCATGCAATTGTGCGGAGAATGCAGCCAAATTGGGGATGAGATAAGTGCATGTTTTACAAAACCCTTGTTGAATGGGATACTGTAGGTCAAATTAAAAAATGCTCCCCACGTCTACACATTTCAGACAATGCAATTAGACAAATGGCATTTTATACATTGTAATATAAACTGGCATTTCATTATACATTGAAGTATAATGTATAGACCTTGTACAAGTCTATGATTGTGAATACCACAGCCACTAAAGATACTTCCCATAAATGTACACATGAATATTGCATAAACATGATCATACCCTAATTATGAGCTGGTCTCTTTCCAAAGATGAAAATTGTGATGAATGAATGGCTTTGAATACAAAAGGTTAAAAATACCCAATGCAGGCATATATATTGCTCCGTTTCTCTGAGATAGCTGTACATATATTATTGCTACACGAGCCTACAGATTTATAAAGTATATGTCTCACACATACATAGATGAATGTAAATGAGTTTCCAAGCCCTGTTGAATTTGAAAAATTGATACCAAACTCAATGATTACTTTTTCTTGTTCTTTTTATCTTTATCCATTGGACTTGCAGGCCACGATGGAAATATAGCTAGCTAGTCTTTTTTGAAAGAAGAAATATCTAAACCAGAGTAAACCTGGATGATAAACCAGTAATAAAATAAACTTGATGATTCACTTTTTCTTTTACTTTTTATCTTGATATTTGGCGTTGTAACCTTGAAGAAGCAAATACTTTTCTTAAAAAGATGAAAAATCGAAGCCAGAGTAAACATGCATAAATGTTGAAACTTGAAACGTATCGTAGAATCCTTTGAACCGATTTTTCAAGTTTGACCACATGTCAAAGAATGCATGGAAAAATACGTACTACAAAATCCAGACCGAAGTTGAGATAGACTACAAAGAGTAAATATTGTCTATAGAGATAGATACTTGCATAATATTGCTATAGGTTTAATAGAATAATATATTCATGAATGAGCTAGGTGAAATTGTCCTTATGATCCCGTCGCGGGTTTATCGTCCGTTGTCTTCTTGGTTTGTGTGCCGGCCTTGCGCGCCTTGAGTCGGCCGAATCCAGCCTGGATCTTGAGAGCGGCCTTCTCCACTTCGGGGTCACCTAGGTCAATGTCTACTTCCTCCTCCTCCTGATTGGCTGCGGGCTTGGGGGTTCGGCTTTGGTGGATGCCTAATACATCAAAGAAAAGAACAACATTTGTGATTAGATGAAGATTGAATTGGACTTCTAATCAAAAAGATGTACCATAATTTAGCTGATCATGTTTTTTCATAAGCTTCACTTCATACCAAGGAGAAATCTATAAAGAGGGATGTAAAGAATTGATTTTATTCTATTTCTCCTTAATTAGAAATCATTGATGAATATGTTCAATATTTTGTTTCATACACATATGTATTCATCATTTATTAAATCATTAAATATAAAATCAAGAGAAAAATGAAGTGATGTTTAATATTTATTTTATTTACATATTTCATTATTGAATAAATGTGAACATTGAAATGAAAATTCATGATTATAATTTAGCATACTGGAAAGACATACATATATTAGTAATCACTCAACTGCACATCAAACTGTTAGCTACAATAATGTGTGTTGTTAGTAAAAACAGACAAATAGAAGAATGATTCAGAACTAGACACTTCAAGAAAAGATATTACATGAATAATATAAACAAGTAACAAAAAAACGTTTTATCAAAATGAAAAGTATGGCAGCCTTGTTCTATAGAGCCGTCTTTAATTATTGTTGATATCCTTAAAGGGACTTAGTAACATTGTCCAAATCCTCAAAATAAAAATTTTAATCTAGCGGTTCCCTCATACCTTGTTGTATGCGTATTAATAATAAAATCATGG
>JBAMJV010013529.1:0-11195 GCA_037951105.1 Echinarachnius parma
GGCATGAAGTGCACCAAATTGCACCATTTCAAGTTAATAAATGCAAAATCTTCCCCGTGGGAGGGGGATACCCCCTCCCAAACCCTCCACCTCTGGCTCTGCCCAAGCCCGGTCGGTCGCTTCGCTCCCTCGGGATTCATTATTGCCTGTAGGCTATGTTGTTGGATCATACATGCGCCATATGGTTCATGTTGGAACTGTGTATGACACTAAATACAATATTTATGTGTGAGTTTGGGTGCATATTTATTAGTGCGTCAATTATTTGTTTTCTTCGTGAAAAATATATCAAATCATAACACGCTTTCCCAGATACAGTTAATCTTAAGCCCGAATTTCCTATCTAGGTATGCACCAGATTGCACAATTTCAAGTCCATAAATGCAAGATCTTTCTTACTGTAGGATGGGGATACCCCTCCCAAACCCTCCCCCTCCCTCCCTGCACCAGTAGGCGCGCCGGGAGCAGTTTTGGATTGGGGGGGGGGGGGGGCAAAACCCCAAGGGGGCTCACAATTTGTGTGTGTAGGGGCTCATGCCCAACCACACTCTGGGTTGCCAACTTTGAGCCAGATGTGAGAGTGAGACATTGCGAGGGAGCGAAGCGACTGAGCGGGGGGAGGGTGTGGGAGGGGGGTGTCCCCCCTCCCACGGTAGGGAGCTTTTGCATTTTTGGACTTGAAATTGTGCAATCTGGTGCATACCTAGATAGGAAATTCGGCTGTATTTGGGAAAGCGTGATATGATCGACCAGAAAGTTTTAATATATTTTTCACGTAAAAAACAAATAATTGACACACCAATAAATATGTACCCCAAAACACACAACAACATAAACCATAATTATGCAACATTATGTATGATCCAACAACACACAGCCAATAATGAGTCCCGAGGGAGCGAAGCGCCTGAGGGCTGGTGCAGGGAGGGAGGGGGAGGGTTTGGGAGGGGGTATCCCCGTCCCACGGTAAGAAAGATCTTGCATTTATGGACTTGAAATTGTGCAATCTGGTGCATACCTAGATAGGAAATTCGGGCTTAAGATTAACTGTATCTGGGAAAGCGTGTTATGATTTGATATATTTTTCACGAAGAAAACAAATAATTGACGCACTAATAAATATGCACCCAAACTCACACATAAATATTGTATTTAGTGTCATACACAGTTCCAACATGAACCATATGGCGCATGTATGATCCAACAACATGGTCTACAGGCAAAAATGAATCCCGAGGGAGCGAAGCGACCGACCGGGCTTGGGCAGAGCCGGAGGAGGAGGGTTTGGGAGGGGGTATCCCCCTCCCACGGGGAAGATTTTGCATTTATAAACTTGAAATGGTGCAATTTGGTGCACTTCATGCCATACCTGTGAAGGAAATTTAGAATCCGAGTTAAACAAAAAAATAATAAAATGTCTATGCTCTCATCTGATGTTTACAACAAACTGAGATTCGCGCAGCGAAAATTGAAAATGGATGTATAAACTAGTTTTTGAATGTCAGCTCATACATTTGATTTTGTCTTTCCCACTCTTTTTGGATTGGGGGGGGGGGGGGGGGGGCGGCCGCCCCCCCTGCCACCCCACTTCCGGCGCCTATGTGCACCAGCCCTCAGGCGCTTCGCTCCCTCGGGACTCATTATTGGCTGTGTGTTGTTGGATCATACATAATGTTGCATAATTATGGTTTATGTTGTTGTGTGTGTGTTTTGGGGTACATATTTATTAGTGTGTCAATTATTTGTTTCCTACGTGAAAAATTTCGGGTCGATCAAATCATATCACGGTTTCCAAAATACAGCCGAATTTCCTATCTAGGTATGCACCAGATTGCACAATTTCAAGTCCAAAAATGCAAAAGCTCCCTACCGTGGGAGGGGGGACACCCCCCTCCCACACCCTCCCCCCGCTCAGTCGCTTCGCTCCCTCGCAATGTCTCACTCTCACATCTGGCTCAAAGTTGGCAACCCAGAGTGTGGTTGGACATGAGCCCCATCACACACAAATTGTGAGCCCCCTTGGGGTTTTGCCCCCCCAATCCAAAACTGCTTCCGGCGCGCCTGGGAAGGGGGGCTGGAAAGAGGAAAGGAGGCGGAGACACAAAACAATGAAAGCAACTGTGAGTGGGTGAGTGTCAGGACTGCTTGACCAATCAGGTCAAACAGGCAGTCAAAGATACATTTTTTAATACAAAGTGCAAAATCATATGTGATGATTCGTTTCCATGTAAGTTGTGATTATCCATAGAATGGTCTCTCCAGTTCCTATATAGTGTGACTTGTATTAGCACTTTGATGAGGTGCCAAGTGGCATTTAACTCTTGGAGAAGCAAATAATATTTGGATGCTTGGTGGTAGTCTTAGAAAATGTTCGCAGACGAGACCGCGAATTTTGACATTTTCGAGACCGAGGCCAGGTCCGGTCCACAACTTTCAAGACCAAGACCCAGTGGTTGAGAATCCTGTAAGCGAAAAGGGGGAGGGGGATAGTCGTGGAAAATTTTCGAGGCCGAGACCACAGTTTTTCACACTTTTCGAGGTCGAGACCATCGAAAATGACTGTCGAGACCATTGGCATTTGGTCTCGAGAACAGTTAAAATTGGAAAGGGGGGGGGGGGGGGGTTAATTAAACCCTCCAAAACAGTCATTTTTGGTCTAAGGGGGGCAAAGAGCAATTTGTTTGAATGGGAGTATATTCGGACTGCTGGTTTAATTTTCCCTCTTCTTTCATTTTGGCGCAAGTCATTTTTCACACTCTGGACAAAAACAGTCAGTGTTCGCCCAAGCGTAAACGAAAATTTGTTTTTTGTTAGTGGCACTTGATAGATGAGACTATTGGGCATCTATCGACATGAACAATCTTCTAAATATTTTGAAATGTAATTTTGACAGATTTTTCAAAAGTGTAACGCCTTTTTTGATACGCTCTGTATAATGGTGGAGGGAATATCTGTGCCTCTCTGAGGGATTTGAAATGCTATTGGGAGATGATTATAAGTCCCGAGACATAGTCGAGGGAATTATGTCTTCACGAAAGAGCATTTCAAATCCCGAGGGAACATTCGATAATTTTCCCGACAATAAAGTACACATTTGTTATATAATATGACAACAGTTACATCATTCTTTACATTTTCAGCCTCTCGATTAAAAAATGTGACTTTTTGAAGTGATGTTGACAAGTCATTGTGACGTCATAATATAATCCCTTTGTCTCTCTCTCTCATCGTGACGTCATAATACAATATACAAAATGATGCGCAGGTATGAGTGGGTCGGTAGGAATTGTTTGCACAAGGTAACTATGGAACTGTTAAACCCACGAGGCGAAGCCGAGTGGGTTTAGACTAGTTTCCATAGTTACCGCGTGCAAACAATTCCACCGACCCACGAAATAAACTTGCGCATCATCTGTTTTATAGAATGGGCATTGTTACGCCCCCAAAAAAGTCAAAAAATTAAAAATTAGAAAAATTACCGGATGCATGAAATAATTTTACCGGACGCATGACATTTTTTACCGGACGCATGAATTTTTTTACCGGACGCATGATTTTTTTACCGGACGCATGACATTTTTACCGGACGCATGACATTTTTACCGGACGCATGATTTTTTTGACCGGACGCATGACTTTTCATGCATCCAGTACAATTAATTGTATGCACAAATTTTGCTCTCAACCAATCAGATTGCAGGGATTTATCAACCCATTCTATAATCTCTCTTGCAGCGCGCGCCATGTAATATTAGTATAACACCTGCAATCGATAGCATCGCTTTCATCGTTTGCCATTTAATATGTAGGTCTAAACAAAAATTCTCCTCTATCGATATATCGCGGCTCTTCCGTGTAATATAACAAAATATAATGGCAATCACATGACTGTGTTCAGCCAATCAATGACTCGTATTTTATAAGTCATATAATACTGTATAAACTATACTGTACTTCAATATAAGTATGCAATTAATACAAACGGAAACAGCCCTCACTACGAATCCAGATGGCGCTTGCATGTCTTTGATCTAACCATTCTTGGCGGTCCCAGGGCGGGTGGCGGGGGGGGGGGGGGGGGGGGGGGTCAACTGGCTTCGCACCCACGTCCAAACAAAAAAGCGTCGAAAGGGTATAATTTTCAGCTATATGGCGTATTAGGTCGAGGTTTCAGCACACATTGCACTAAATCCTAATAAGGCCGGGGGCCATTATTGCCCCCTCGGCGATTTTTCCGATTGCTCTGGAACGTGTAAAGATGCATGACGCCCCGCCGCTTGGTGACCTTTTTCTTTTGAGTATTGCGCATTTTTTTCGAAAATCGGACCTACCGTTACGAAGACACGTGACCTTTTGGCTTTGCATTTTAGCCCGAAAATCGCTCATTTTCGTGATTTGTGTACACAAATATGGAAATACATGTATCAGTTTTCCTAAAATGAGATATATCATTGGTTATTTGGTCTTGTTTACATTTTAGGTGTTTGTTTTGGAGGTCAAAATAGTTGTATTATAGTTCGATATAAAATAAAACAACAAAAACAATAAAATACATAAGTAAAAAAACACAAAGAAATACATAAGAAATTTTTTAAAAAATTAATAGAAAACATAAGAAATAAACTGGCTCTTCTAATTTTTGTGTGGTATTATTATTCCAAATGGTCTAAAGAATTATGTAGTGAAATTGAGGGTCCATTGAGGGTCCATTTCAGAGGTTGATGGGCTCGGGTGGGTAGCAGTTGTGTATGAGAGTGACCCCCCTTATATTATTTACTCAATTTTGGTAAAAAGTAGGGATAAAGTACCTTTGTTTACATGTGCAAAAAGTGATGACTGGTTGATATAATACATATTGGCCAAGTAATGAGCGAAAGTGCAATGATATTCGCAGTCTCATTGCACACTGATTTTACACAGTAATACATATATCGAGTGGATAATTAAAAACGTCGGGTTTATACCACCCATTGCCCCCCCGTCCTCCTCAGAGCTAAACATAATTTATATAGAAATCAAATAATTTTAAGATGCGGTAAAAGAATTTGCAGCATCTTTGCCACTAGATGGCTGCAGACTGTTACAGACTCTAGGTAAATGACGTGATGGTAGACAGAAAAGAGATTGGGCTCTGGAAGGTAAGTGCAGGAAACGTCAAACTGTCAGGGTGTCGAGTATTCATAATGTGTTCATAAAGCATTGAGCAATCACATACGTACACCAGAGAGGGAAGCGGTCGGGCTTTCCTAAATATTTTCCTAGAAATTCCTTCCTAAGTGCATTTTAGAATACCAATTTTTCCTAAGTCGCTAATTTGCATAAATTTGCATATTTTCCTAAGTTCTTGCCTAAAAAGTTAGGAAGTGACTTAGGAAGATATTTAGGAAGAATATTGGAATACCACTTAGGACAAAATCATGACTTAGGAAGAAATTTAACTTAGGACAAATTTTAGAATAGGGCCTACCACCCTTAGTCTATAATGCGGGGTGGGGCCGCGGGGACCAATTGTATATATATTTTAATTTTCTATTTATTTATTTATCCCTTTTCGGGGGGGGGGGGGGGCTCTATGTATTATGTTTCTATTTCGCAATTTGATTTGTATACCTGCTACTGAGATGTGGAGATTGACGATTGTGATCATGTGTGATACACGGGCAATGAAATATCAAGGGGAAATGGGGTACTGTATAATACTGTGGTCTATATATTTTTTTAAACACAACATTTTCTATAAATCATGGATAGTACTAGTAGAGTAGTTATCCATGTTTAAACTGAAAACGATTGGCAGTGGCATAGTTTGCCTACTGAGCTGGGGTGAGCATGCAGTGGCACGGGTGTGAACCCTTTTCCCCCGTTTTATTTGCTCAAATAGCCACTCTAAATTTCAAAGCAGTTTTGTTAACATTTAAGTCTTCTTTCACATGGTAGGTGAAAAGTGTATGATTTAAATTGTGTGTGTGAGGGGGTGGGGAGGGGGTTCCTTAATAGCCTGGCCAAGATCTTGTGTTGCCCCCCCCCCCCCCCCCCCCCCCCCAGCACCTCTGGGGTGGGGTCACGGTCTATGAAGTTCCTAAGTACCATTCGGTTGTCACTAGTATTGTTATATTTTTATATTGGAGGTGGCACATGCAACCCCCTTCCCCGCGCCCCCGTAATCATACTATAAACTAGTACATGCTCCCACTCACTCTGCTAGTAATTGTCACTCTACCCTCTCCCTTTCCTCAACAGTGATGTGAACATGAAATCGTTACAGGGATCAGTTGAGTATTGGTCAAACTTAACTTTAGTAACCAAAACCTGCACCATCACGGTACAAAGTAATAGTTATAATTTCACCATGCTCGAAAAGTATACACAATTACAAACGACTAAGTAAAACCCCTGTTATCATTCAAAAAGCGCCGTTACAACTCAAGAGGGCGCTATTTAAAAAAATCACTGGTTTTAGCCATTTTTCATACAAAATTGTGCATTTAATGTTTTGTTAAAATAATGATTCAATAGAGATATCATCAACGACTTTTTAAAAACCTGTTCAGATTTTTTTCCAAGTAGTCTTTAGCATTTTTACATTTTTTTTTCTAAAAAGTCAAACTATATTCCTCAGTGATTGCCGGTGAGAATCATTTGAATAAAAATATACTTATGGATATTTCAGCCGTTTCTGAACCGATTTTGATCAAATAAAGTTTATTCTGTCATTAAAATTGTATGTTCTTTCAAATTTGACAGTCAGTTTTTCATTATCTCACAAAAAAATATCGGGGGGCACTTCGGGAAATACCAATACTCAACTGACTACCTTTAATTGGAAGAAAATAGGAAAATTATCTTATAAGAGAGAGCTATAAAAAGATGAGCTAAAGTAAAACTTTAAAAGGAAACTGATTGACCAACTAATAAGGGGAAGAGAGAGGGGAACTTGGGAAAGGAACAAAGGTCAAAGCTCTGAAAGATAGATCCCCTGCCCTAGATCGTCATCGAACTTAGATCAGCTGTACATAAACTGGCGGATACAACTTTGTTGCAATGTTGTTTGGTATAGAAATCAGAATGGTATAACGTGTTGTTTTGCAGTCGTGTGAAACCGAAACGGAAACTGCGACATAAATCTATCGCATCTACTGTCCTTAAATACATAAACGGAAATTATACGGGCGTCAAATAGGAAAAGCGATTTATTTGTATTATCGGTTTATTCTCTTGCCAGGGCAGCGATTTTCAAGGCATTTTCCTGCCTAATGCGAGTCAAAGTTGGGACATTTTTCAAAGGAAATGTAAGTTTAACACCCCTTTGTTAAGATTATTTAACTTTCATTGTGTAATATTCATTATTTTATTGTATAAATTTAGCCATCTTTTTATTTTGTTTGTATTGAATTGACAGGTCAGTCCCGTTAATATTAATTTGTGTTAGTGTAGCCTAGATGCTGAACAAATAATTCAAATGTAAACAAGTTGTCGCCATAAACTTAATTTTTGCATTGATTAGCTCTCAGTCAATAAATAAATGTGTCATAAACACAACAGTGATTTTCAGCCAATTCCTGTTCTTATCAACCAGCAGTATCTGCCTTTTTTCTTGTCGTGACCTGTTGAATTTTCATGAAAATTCATGACAATTTTGACATGTATTTCAATTTTCATTTTTTAATTAAACAAAGAGAGTCCAGAGAGTGCAGCATGCTGTTAACCCCTTGTCTTGTAGGGGTGAAGAGAGTCAGCATTATCTACTATCTAGAGCATGCATCCATTCTTTTTTGTCTTGCATGCACATGATGTGGGCACCCTTTGCTACTGCTACACTACGAACTATTCCCCATTCACCCTGTACAACGGTTGGCTGCAGCTCAGCGCGCGATCTCATTGGCTGCCTTGCTCATGACGTAGCTCCTCGGTGCACGTGCCCGAAATCAGCTTTGCAGCTCTGTGTAGAATATCGCATGGAGGTAGTATCGATAGCACGCGCGGGCGCAATTGCGGGCGGCCACGATGCCCACCCCTTCTCAAAGTATCGTGAGCGATACTACACGCCAGCATCTGAGACGGTACAATTCCATGCATATTACAGCGACTGCTCTCATACAACCACAACACAGGTATTATACATAGACATTATCAATCTAGAAACATCCACGAACACAATGCGACACCGACGGAAATTCGTAAGAATATCATGAAAAGTATACTACTTACCGAAATCACAGTAAGACCAAGGTATCGTATGGGCTTTCCGCTCTTGAACAGCACTTTCAAAAAATCGTGAAAAATAGAAGAAAAGTGGAAACTAGGCCGAGTTTGGTACCAGATGAAGCACAGTTGCAAGCAGAATCTTGTAGCACACCGCACGCAGGTGTAGGGGTAAGCTAGTGCGCATGCGCATCCATTTCATTCATAAAAATCGGCCCGATGCTGCCGTAGTAGTGACGTCACGTAATTAGATGAATACGTCGCTCGCTCGACGAAACCCGGAAGCAAACCCGGAAGCCATCCGTTCGTGCAATAGTTCGTAGTGTGCTAGACAGTCTTAGACTGAGAATGACAAACAGTAATTGACTATTACTTATTTACTTTATTAGTCGTAAAGAGTCTTATTTTTATTTAATGTAGTTGAAGTTCAGAAGAACGCATATGAGACATGAAACATATTTATCACTCGGACATATTTGTTTCATGTTGATGTCATACTACAAACAGTCTGATCCAAATACATATTGATACATTATGTTCAGAGTAGTTTTTTTTCTGACAGAAAACGTGAAAAATGAATAAATGAAAAATCAGTTGCATGAATGCTTTGCCTGCTTCGGTGCACATATTACAGTGTTGTTAGCTTTCTAATACATAGTTGATTGGGTTCGGTTCAGATGGTTGAAAGAGTTGGAAATAACAGCACTTTTTTATGCTCTTGCTTTAAGATTGCTGAAAGGTTTTGTAGCGCATACTTGACGATATATATATGTGTTGTACTACACTGTATTTATATAGCAGGCACACTCACACATGCAAGTGATACAAGTCTCTCTATTCTCTCTACTTTCTGCATAAATTTCATTTTCAGTTGGCCAAAAATTGGTTTCTTTATAACATCATTGTTTGATTTTACTCTCTACTCTCTAGATTTCTCATGTAAATAATCTTAACCAATGGTGTTTTCTTCTTTGAAATGTGGAAATATGGTTCTTATCACACATAGCTACATTACAATAGTGTTGTGCTGAGTTCAACGATCTCCCGCTTGCTGCACTATCCAACAAAAAATATCTGTTGTTTTGAAGACCGCAAAATGTCGAAAAAACTATTATTTCCAAGTCTGTTTTCCGTAGCGAGGCTTCCAAAAACACTGTTCGAACTGTTGAAAGGAAATTGGATATTGCGCAATAACTGTACAAAAGGTCGGTATGCTTCACTACACCATATTTAGGCAAATAGCATGTAAATGGTCCAGCTGACTGGACCCCCGGGGGGGGGGGGGGGGGGGGGGGGAGAGGGGGGGCACTCAAATTATTTTTTGACAGGGGTGTGCCTCACGGAACTCTGAAATGGGGGTCTTAAGAGCTGACTACAAGCACAAAATATAGGGTCTTTGGAGCTACAAAAACCCTGAAATGGGAGTTGAGGGGTCTAAGGAGCAGACTAAAACTACAAAATATGGGCAAAATACATGAACTTGGAGCTACCAAAGACCTACGGAAACCCTCAAATGGTGGTCAAGGAGCTGACTAGAAGAAGAATAATGGACTTGGCGCTACTCAACTACCTAGCCAAGTAATTCCGGGGGTTTAAGGAGCGGCCATTTAAAAAAATCAGGTATCTTGAGAGTAAGGCTGAGTCAGTTCGGTCGATCACACCGGTTACCGACCGTTTCAATCGGGACCCGGTTTCATAATATCGGTAACGGTGCCCCGAAAAAAATAAAAATAAAAATAAAATGTTAAAAAAGAAATTAAGATTATCACTTAATGTAGCGGAATTCAAGTAAAAACGGGGCAATTGATATCATTTACTTTAAAGAGTGGTTATTTTCGAGAAATTATTGGTTCGTTACTTCGTTTGACAGTCAGAAATTGAACAGGAAGCGCAAAATTGCTAGTCATTTGAACGATATTGTTGGCGGATGTGCTCACAAAGTTAGTCCGATACTCCAGGGGAGTTGTCTGATGGATCTTCGTATGATCCAGCTGATGAGCCAGTGCATTCAAAAAGTGCCTCAAAATACGTATTTTGGTCATTTGCAACATTTTAAAATGTTTTGATATTCTACTTACAGGATTTCATGGCGTTTGATAGCTGAACAGAAACAAAAATGAGCCCCAAAACAATGAAAACAATTACGCAAAATATTGATAAAAAACGGCTACATGTATAATGTATGGCGGATGAATTAACATAGCTCCATCGCGTAAGAAAAAAGACCTGTAACCTGCACGCAAAGTATACGAGCGATATGCATGAAACAGCAGCTCGAAAACTTGCTGCTAGCTAGCTAGCTAGCTAGCTACAACCTTCGATATTAGCCGTCCGGTTTTAGTTAACCTCACGATTAGTCACGAATGTTCCTTGGAAATTTATAGATAATTCAGCACAGTTTTTTCATTGTTTTGGGGGTGATTTTGTATTCTGTTTAGCTTTCAAATGCCATGGGATCATGTAAGTAGACTACCAAAATGGTGTTGATTGCGAAAAGGCTAATTTATAGCCACTTTTTGAGGGCAGTGGGCTTGTGGCTCACATGTCACAAGCGATCGTACATGTGATGCTTCCCCCCGACTGACGGGCTAAGTTTCTGTGAAACGGTGTGGCGTAATGGATTTCTAGGTCCAATTTACTTCGGAAAAAATACTTTTCTTGCAAAACTGAGTTAATTCTGGATAGTCTGTAACTATTTTCCCGTAAAGATTGATATGTAAATTCATAAAAGCCTCAGTATTTGTTATGTTATTTGCATATAAAAAGAGCAATATAACTAAGCCCTAAACAGTGCATTTTTGCCGATGCTTGCACGATTGCGTGATTTTACCCGTCCGAGTTTCGACGGTAAAAATTTATCGGGATACCGGTTCACGACCGGTAAAAGTTTATCGGGACCCGGTTCTGAATATATCCGACATGACTCAGGCTTACTTAAGAGTGGCAATCGGGTGTGAAAACGGGGGTCTTGTAAGCGGCACATACCCGTCTTA
>JBAMJV010013530.1:0-48624 GCA_037951105.1 Echinarachnius parma
AAGATTTTTGCGGTGGTATCTTGAATGCGGTAAACGAGTATTTCGTCTTTCAAAACAGCCATAGTAAAAATGCTCGAAGAACGGAAAACGCCTCGCACGAAATAGAAGCATCGGGTAATTTCAAGGAGCCATATTTTGGAGGCGCAAGGGATCCTTTTATCCCCGGGGTAGACCCGGCAGACTCATATATTTAATTTGTGTTACATTCTCCTCTCAATGTGGCTGCCGGTCTATATTAGCGGTTTCAGACTGAGGAAAATGGGTGATTTAAATCATGATTTTAGTTATTTTTCACTCCAATCACGGTATTTTTGATAGTGTGAACGGTAATTGGAATCACGAATCGCCGAATTCAAATCCTGGTCCAGAGGTGTTTTCAAATCATGATTCACTCAAATCACAGTGCGAATCTCTAGTCTGAACGGCTTGACCTCCAAAACATGATTGGGAGGCGGAGCTTACGTGACCTTACATGCGCTTCCGCCGATAAACCGGGCGCTCTGCGCATGCATGCAGTACATGTACAGTGCGCGTGCTCCAGTACAGAGAGGGTAGGCACTATATTAGCTCCTACGTTATTTCCACGTAATATATCTCGTCTCGATTTTGATATACCGTAAATGTTTGACTATATACACTATGGTACATGGTTCTGTATGTTGTCTTTAAAATAACGCCAGCTGAGTCCAAAAGTAGGAAGTTTCCCGAGACGTTGAATGTAATTTGAATGTGAATGATAATGAATATTGATGAATAATGACTACTAAATGTAAGTTGGTTTACAGGAAGCTTGCGATTGAAATAAACGATTGTATCAAAAGGGTATTATATAACAGATTACTGATTCAAATTCCTCAATAGATGTTCAAAGCCACCACTTTCAACAAAGGCTAAATTAAATGGGGCCTATAGACCTCACTTGCAGGTGGGAAAATATTACGTTCCGAGTAAAATTGTCATTGGGAGGTATACAAGTAGTGTTTCGTATCCAGACTTTCCTTGATTTGAGTGTTTATGGAGAAAATAGTCAGTCGCCATTAATTGATTAGCAGCTCCGTCACTAAATTGTCTAGACTCCTTGATTTTCTAAAATGAGAATTGCAGACAACAAATATTTACATCGGACATGAACAAATAATAGGTGAAACTTAAATGTGCTAATAATATTACACCGCATTTTGCTCTTTGTAAAATATATGTACGTATTTGTATATATGATTTATAATTTATCTATGTACATACAACAAATGAAGTCTCGGGTAAAGCGGTGGTCACAACCCGCCGTACTTGCAAGTGCGTGCCCCGTGCGTGCTGTCTACTTGCAAAACGTGGGCAAAATTTGGGTATCCGTACGTGGTGAGTACCGACTCAGTACCGGACTCAGTACGGATTTGGGAGCACGCAGACACGACGTAGCACTTTTAGTGCACGAGGAACTTTCGCTGCGTTCGCTGCGTTTTCGCTGCGTTCTACAGCCAATGAGCGCACGTGCGTGCTGCGCACGTGATAAGTGCGTGGTCCGTGCTTACTCGGCACTTCCCCAGTTCAAATGTCCAATGAGCACGCAGAACTCACGTGGACCGTACCGAGTAAGCACGTACTCCGCACTTACAACGCACGTTGTGCGCACTGATTTCTGCAGTATAATATGAGCAGAAAAGGTTGTTCGCACTTGCACGCACTTAGTGAGTAAGGACACCGTACGTGAGCAGCACGTGTAAGTACGGCCTCCGTACGATAACGTGGCAACCGCACGGAGACCGTACGTTGTAAGCACGTTGTAAGCACGTACAACGCACTTACCACGTGCGCAACGTACGATGCATCGCAACCGCTCACGGCCAGGCGTGGCGTGCGGCCACGCACTTACACCGTGCGTTGACGGTACTCCCTCCCTGCTCTTGCCACTCCCTCCCCACGTTTTCAGAAAAAACGTAGCGCCGTGGCCTCCCCAAAAAACGTACGGACTAAAAACACGCACGGTGGGTTGTGACCAGGGCTTTCGGGTTTGTTTTTTGGGATTGTTTTTTGTTAAGGATGGTATAATGATCAGTGCATTTGTATATTCATATGAATTTCCCGAGTTGAGCATAGGGATAATCATCTTCTAGAAGGCATGCCCTTATTACAGAATACAAGAAATAACAACAAAACACTGTTTTAAGACGTTAAGACTGCTATCGACAATAAAATCCCGAACTTGTCTTTTTTTTAATTACATCTTGAATAAAGGCTGTCATTGGCAACAATTTATGCTTATTATTTGATTGATAGGTACCCGAATCACGTGTCCATAAACTGTGATTGTATTCACAGTTTTGTTAGTAGTGTGAAAGCAAGGCAACAGAATATCACCGTGATTGTAAACATAACTCCAATCATGATTGCAATTATCAGTCTGAAACCGCTCCTAGTTATACCAGAGATTCGGAGCCCTAGACTTCATTAACAAATCAATATGACGCCTCACCGCCGCTGTATAGAGCCAAGTGGCCATCATTACTGTACTTTCGTTGTCTGGCCTTGTCAGTCTGTCCCTATATTCATAATATAACATAAAAGAAGCATAAACAAGTTGGACATGTTTCAGTTCAGTTTCAGTTTAGTTTATTTCATTTCCAAACAACATTTAAATACATAGCATTGTACAAAAAATACAAGGTTTACATGTGTGAAATAAATTGAAATAGCTGTACAATGAAAACTACAATCATATAATCATGGTAAATAATATATTTGGAAATGGAGGGATCCACTAAAAAGCAATGCTTGTAGATTGTGGACCCCTCGGGTAATAATAAAGCAATTCAATCATAATTCATAATAACATCAAATTATACTTTAAAACGTATTTTGTTTGTAATTAACAATAAATTGTACATTTGAGTTGAAAATTGCTTCCAGTAAAGATTACTAAAAACAAATAAAGATGTGGGCCGACAGAGACTTCGACGAGCAGAACAAAAAATACAACACAACACAACACAACACAACGTGCATAGCACAAGATAGCACAGGATGCCAAATACATAAGATTAAGAGTGAATGAAAAGATGTGAAAGTAACATGTATAGAGGTAACATGAAAAGAAAGGATGGTTGGATATGGATAGACAGAACTGTTCACGCATACGAGTATAAGTGATATAATAGCGCTCAATACAAAAACAAATCAAAGAATATAGAAGGCAATTTTTAGTGAACAATAACACAAGCATATAAATGATGACCTTTTATTGACTAACTAGGAGTTTTATAACATTGTAATAATAATAATTTAATCCTTTTCTTAAACAAATTAAATGAAGTTGCATTTTTAATATAATCAACTGAGAGTATTCCCAAAATTTGGGACCTGTATAAATAAATGTATTTTGAGCTAACAACGTTCTTAATAAGGGCAAATGGAATTCTCCCGAATGTCGTGTTGGGTACTTATGAACTAATTGATTTTTTAAAAACATTTCATCAAAAATTGCGGGTAAAGTATTGTTATTATAATTATACATAAACTGACCGAGTTGAAATAAATATAAGTCCTTAATTTTTAATATATTATTATCTAAAAATAGCGAGTCTGTGTGAGAGCGTGGGGCCATATTAAAAATCATACGCAGTGCTTTCTTTTGCAATAATAACAATTTATCTAATAACGTAACGTGGGTGTTACCCCAAGTCAAAATACCATAATTTAAGTATGGTAATATCAAAGATGAATACAACATAAGTAAGGATGCTAAGGGGAGGTGAAATTTTAATCTTTTTAGCCAATGTTGATTGGCTAGGGTCTTCCGATGAGACAAATTCCTGAGAGATTATTGCCTTTTAACGGCAATAATCCCTCAACAATGTTGAGGAAACTAAATAGGCGATTTCCAAAAATCGCCTCATCTATATGACCTAATTTACTTTCAAACCTTTACCATATCGCATTTTTTGCAGCACATACTCCAGTATAGTTGTATATTAAAGGCCCGGTCACATCTGTATTAATCCAAAAATTGCCTCATCTATGAGCGTTTTCATACTGGTATTGCAATCATGATTGGAGTTATGTTTACAATCACGGTGATTCTGTTGCCTTGCTTTTACACTACGAAACAGACTTCGCGCAAACTGTGATTAAAATCACAGTTTCAAGAACGTACCTCCGCCTCCGAAATCAGGTTTTGGAGGTCAATCATTTGAGTCAATTGAGTGAATCATGATTTGAAAACACCTCCGGACCACGATTACAGTTTCGCGATTCGTGATTCCAATTAGTGTTCACACTGTCAAAAATACCGTGATTGGAGTCAGTCTATCCTATTCATAATATCACATGAGAGAAGCATAAACAAGTTGGACATGTTGATTGCAAGTGTCTTCCGATGAGGCCTTTACTGGAATATCCTGAAGGACGGGAATCTAAACAGGCGATTTCTATACAAAGATATTAATCCAAACAAACATATGACCTAATGTACTTTCAAACCTTTATATCACCTTGCAGAACATACTCCAGCATAGTCGTATATTAAAGGTATCGAATTCATGCACGTTATCCAGGCGAAATGATCAAATCATTATCTTCAAAATAACTTACTTTAACTTTACATTGCGCGACTGTCTGCTTTTGTTAGGCTAGGGCTATGTTGCATAAACAGATAATTTTTTGTAAGTTGTCAGAAAATATACGCGTGTCCATGTTGTTAATCGATAAATGTATTTCTTTCTGCAACGGGGCCTAAGTCACATTTTAGAAGATGTGTTTGTGTGTGCCAGTGCACTTTAAAGGGACGTAGTAACTTTGTTGAAAAGTGCGAAAAGTGCAAAAAGTGATGTGTGATTAATAAAAATGTGCATTGGTGTGATCTTATATGTCTACAAAGTAATGTGTGGAAATCCTGCGTTAATTGGGTGTTTTTTTTGGCCGAGAAATGAGCAAAGATGCAAAGTGATATTCACTAACTTATTGTACTTCATATTTTGTACACCGTCCAATTTTGAACGTCATCAAGACAAGACTCAAGATGCGTGAGCAGGGAGGGGGCGTCGGAGACCACTGGTTAGATGGTCGAGACCGATAAAAAGTGGACTCTAGACCTGGTCCTTCGTCGTGGTTGTGCTCTCAAGTCTCAACCCTGGTCCCTGTTTCATAAAACTGTTCCAATGTTTGTAAATGGGCAATTGTTGTGAATAGCATGGCAACAGCTATAATGTTCTATGCTGACGGATTGGCTGTTGGCAGGGTAGTTACAATATATAGGGAGGTTTCCATGTCATGGTTAGCCTACTGATAGGCATCGTGCTGTCTGGCAGGTTCTACCGGCAGTGTACTAACCGCGATATGCCTAGTTTGAGCGTGCAGCGCATCGGGTTCGAGATCACCGGTTTTCCGTCTCCATAACGCGATTAGTACTTACCAGAAAGCTCAGACGCCTATCGGATAGGCTATGTCATGGTACCATTGGACTGACACGTCACGATGCAGCCCCGCCCACATGTTAACCCCATTGTTCGTCATCCCTTTTTGATCCGTCTCAGTTCTATCTAGAGTATGTACATGTATGTGGATTCAAGGTTCGTACTCGACTATACAGGGTGGCCCCAAAAACGGAACGGGCACTTCCCAAATATAGTAATGAAATGATTATGTCCATCGGATATGGTGTCTTTTCTAATGAAAACCGATACCAAGACAGTAATTTTGGTCGTGTAATTTTTGTTTAGGGCGCTGTAATTGTGACACCATGTCAGGTTCCCATTTTTTTCAATTTGTACCAAGTCAGTGCCTGATAAATCGGACTTACTGCCCGCCATAGTATAGAACAACTATGCCCATTCTCTCGGGACACAACTGAATGCACATTAACAATGACGCGTGTATTGCTCGTTGTTCGATGCTATGACGGGCAGTAAGTGCGATTTATCCGACACTGACTGGGTAAAAACTGATACAAATGGGAACCTGACACGGTGTCACTCACAGCGCCCTAAAACTAAAACTACACGACCAAAATGACTGTTCTTGTAATCATTTCCCTTTTTTGGCTGAGACGGGGGACGGGGGTGGGGGGGGGCATGCATTTGAAAGGTTTTATGAAAAGGGACCCTGGTCATCGCATGCCTCCTAGAGAGACACCACAGTCTCGGTTGAGTGAATTCCTTATCGCCTATATTCCATCTTAAAACGAAAGCTCCAAAAATATTAAGGTTAGTGTCCCTCTACTCGTTTTTAGAGAGCGCTCTCTTGTGTTTTAACGGCTTTTGTGTATCTTTGTGTATACTTAGTCGCTAATAATTATGTATACCTTCCGAGCATGGTGGGAGTTAGTTTGTAATGTTTATGGTGCAGATTTTGGCAACTAAAATTCAGTTTAACCAAAACTGTACTCTCTATGCTAAAACTCAACTTTCATTTTAATTCTTAGTATAGGTTTTTCCCGGCCAATTTCGTAAAAATAGCACTCAAATGTTCATTAACCCTAACAAGGCCGGGGGGGGGGGGGGGGGGGGGGGAGGCCATTATGCCCCTCCCCCCTCCGGAATTGTTCCGATTGCTCGGAAACGCGTAAGGATGACGCCCTGCCCCTTGGTGACTTTCTTTTGAGTCTCGCGCATCTTTTAAAACAAATTTTTTGAAAATCGGATCTTTCGAAGTCACGTGACCTTTTGTCACTGGATGTCAGCCCGAAAATCGCTAATTTTCGTGATTTGTGTACAAAACATATGGAAATATCAGTTTTCATGTGAAAATGTGAACATTAATTAGCAGTGTGTATCGGAAAACAAAGATTAAAATAAGTCTAGTTTTTAAAATAGAATAAAGAAAAATATGACCTAAAAAAAAACACCTGACGAACTTGGTCGAGAAAATCTATTATAAAATCAGCCTACAGTTCCATAAAATGATGGATTTACAGCACAATGATCTAGGGTACCATCAAGTGTAACGCGAGTTGCTGTGGAAATGCCCCTTTGTGGTATCAAATTGCAGGAAATTTAATTTTCTTTAAAGGTGAATGACAGTAGTGGGAAACGCCCCACCCCCTAAAAATGAAATGTACACTTTTATTACCAACCATGTGAAAGAATATAATTTTACTAATATGGGATTATACAAATTTTGCCAAGAAACCACCTACTAATTGATATATTTGCAAAATTATAAATTGATCTGCTGCGGATTGATATCGCCAACGCGGAATCGCGCATACGCTACGTGCAAATGACCGCGTGCGTGTTCGCTATACGGGCTTGTCCCCAGCTTGTCGATATCTCCAGCCCAGCGCTAGCGGCGCGGACATGGTGCGAACGGGCGGTGGATTTATACATTTCACGGGCGGGTATTGGATTTCTTCCGATATCTCTGTATATAACGATGCTTAGGTTCGGATTTTACCACACAAGCCCTATTTAAATACTTTATATTGAACAATATAGATCAATATAGATGTTTTCGGCTACTTTCCCTAAACTGTTATTCATTTTTAATACATATGGTAGCAATTTTAGCTGCCGTTTGATACATTTCGCCGAGGTCCAATTGGCTGCTTTTTTGGACGCCATCTTGGATTTGGAGGTGTTCGCAACACATTTATGAGACCTCTGAATTTTTGTTTCTCATAAAAAACAATTGCGAATAAAATTGGCATTCTGAAGGCGCAATAAAGCTGTTGAATATGTTTGGATGTTGTTTGCCCGAATGTGAGATGGCGACAGCCCGAATATGATATATCGATTGCCCGAATATCGATGCTTTCCAGATCATAGGCCGGGCTGCAGCCCTCCCCAAACCCACCCGCCTCCGACGGCAATGTAATAATAATAATAATAATACACAGTTTTTATATAGCGCATATCACATTGCCGAAGCACGTCTCTATGCGCTTGTATTATTACCCTGGTCGTTACTGGTACAGTTCAAACCCGCACAATTATCTTGTGCACCATCTCAACTCCCCGGGGAGCATACTAGCTTATGGCAGCCATATGATGATAGCGCGCTATTGTTTTTTCTTCTTCACATTAATGGGTGGGGGGGGGGGGGGGGGTAACTTGCCGATTGGTCTACAGCCATTTGGTCTACTCCCATTTGGTCTACTAGAAAATTACGATTGTATTTATGGACTATGATTAGGGTTCGCGGTGTGGATTATGGTTAGGGATCGTGTTTGGAGTTTTGGAAATTAAAGTTATATAGCATCAGGTAGTAGACAAAATGAGTTGTAGACCAACTCATTGTAGACCAGGCGAACATTAACCGGGGAGGGCACGTGTTCCCCATGCCCCCCCCCCCCCCCCCCCCCCAAAAAAAAAAAAAAAACCTCGTCGCTACGCCGCTGTTTAGAGCCAAGTGGTCATCATTATACCATGGAATTAGGAGTTTATACACAGCAAAAAAAGATCTTGGTTGTTCAAAATTTTAAACAACGTTGTTAGAGGGACCGGCTTAAACAGCGTTTTTGGTTGTTTAAAAAGTTGTTTAATTTTGTTTTGCTGTGTACTTATGCTGTCTGGCCTTGTCAGTCTGTCCCTATTCATAACATGACATAAAAGAAGTTGCTTGTATATAAGTATCGGTTTCCATAGTGGTGCAGATAGTACGTGTGGTTTGTGGTTGCACCATGTAAGAGGGGAGGATTGGTGAGTCCTGAAAAGGACTGATTGATTATTCTTTCTATGATAGTCCTAAAGAAGAGGAGTAGTCCTAGAAAGGACTACGTGGGTAGTCCTAGAAAGGACTATTGGACTGAACATGCTGAAAGGACTCACCAATCCTCCCCTCTTACACGGTGCAACCGCAAACCACACGTATTAACATTATTGAAGCATAAACAAGTTGGACCGATGAGACAAATTCCTGAGGGATTATTGCCTTAAATACTGGAATATGCTGAAGGACGGGAAACTGAACAGGCGATTTCTAAAAAAAGTATTAATCCAAAAATCTATATGACCTAATGTACTTTCAAACCTTTATATCGGCTTGCAGCACATACTCCAATATAGATTAGTTGATTATTATTAAAGGTATCAAATTAAAGGACATTATTCAGGATAAATGATCATATCATTATCTTTAAAATAACTTGCTTTAACTTTACATTGCACGACTGTCTGCTTTTGTTAGGATATAGGGCTCCGTTGCATAAAGAGATATTGTAAGTTGTCAGAAAATATACCCGTTTCCACCATTGTTAATCGATAGATGTATTTCTTTCTGCAACGGGGTCTAAGTCACATTTTAGAAGATGTGTTTGTGTGTGCCAGTGCACTTTAAAGGGATCCAGTAACTCTGTTGACAAGTGCAAAAAGTGATGTGTGATTAATAAAATGTGCATTGGTGTGATCTTATATGTCTACAAAGGAATTTGTGGAAATCCTGCGTTAATTGGGTTTTTTTTAATTTTTGTTTATTTGATTTTGATTTTATTTCCACATTCAAAGTTTAAAATACAATGTAAAAGCAAAGCATACAAAAACATATCATATACATAACAACTACTACTGCAAATATACATTTACATAATTATATACAAACAAGTAAGGCATGAAAAAAAAAGAAAAAAGAAAAGACACAATAGATTGAAAATACAGAATTATTTTATTCAAATAGAGTATTAAAATTAACTGACTTATATTTGTATAATATTGGGATATTTATGTATAAATTGTCCAATAATGAACTTCCTGAAAGTTTTATGATAATATTTAAAAAGAATAATTATTTTCATACTTACCCCACTCGGCAGAGTGGTTCCTTTCATTTGCCACGAACGCGTACACTATTTGTCCAAAAACAATTTTATTTTCTGGTCCAAAATTCTGGAATGATCTTCCAAACGAAATTACTACAAGCCCCTCTCTCCGTGTATTTAAACGTAAATTAAAATTATTGTTATTGCTCAAGTACTCGAAATAATTACTGTTTAGTTGTTCTTTCATAAGTAAGTTTTTATTGTTGTTTTCTTATTCGGTTGGATCAATTGTAATACCCTTGTAATATTTCTTTCTATAGTGGTCTAAAAACAAAAAAACAAAACAACAAAAAATTGTTGTTTGGCATGGCACCTTGTCGTCTTTTTTCTTTTATTCTTTTTTTTGTTTTGTCTTTCTTTGTTCGTTTTCTTCATTACATATTGTTTGATTAAATATTGATTAGACACAATTACCCCTAGGAACCAAATGTTTTTACAAGCATTGCTTCTTTTTGGTTCCCCCATATTTCACGTTATGTTAATTACAAGCAAATTGTTGATTATATAATATTTTATTGTATATTAGTCTACAATTTATTTATTTAATTGTATTTCGTTTATGAATGTATTGTTTGTTTGTATCATTACTTGTTCAACATTTATTTGTGAAATATGGAAATAAATTCAAATCAAATCAAATCAAATCAAGTAAGGGGGAAAATTATAAACCGTATTTGAATGTGGGGGGATCACCAAAAGCCAACATAAAGGCTTATCTAGGGCAGTCCCCGAGAAACTAACAAAAGACTGGATAATGAATACATGTATAGGGATTAGAGAGACAGAGAGGGATGTAGTGAGAGAGAAAGTAAACAGAGAGGGGGAGGGGAGATAAAAAATCTAAAAGAGTTTGTTTACATGGATGAACAGTTCTAAGAGTGATTGCACAGCATAATATACAATTTGAATTTCTTTTTTAAATTGGATAATGTTGGACACAATTTTAATTCATTTGGTACCATATTCCAGCTTTTTGATCCTACAAAGGTAATGGTAGTTCTTGAGAAATTATATTTATACAATGGTAGACGTACATTCCCCTGAGCTCTTGTGTTGTGTTGATGAATTGCACAATTGAGATTAAAAATATTATTAAATATGGATGGAAGCGAGCCTTTAAAATAAGAATACATAAAAATTGCAATTTGGAATTGATTCAATTGATATATAGTTAAAATATTTAATTTATAAAACAAAGGAGAGCTATGGCTAAGAGGTTGGGCATTACACATTATTCTTATTACACGTTTTTGAAGTATATACAGCCTATTGCTAATTGATATTGCACAATTTCCCCACACTATATTGCAATATGATAAATAAGGTACAATCAGTGTATTATACAACATTAAAACTACTTTCATTGGAACAATGGGCTTTACACGATAAATAACACCAATTGCTCTACATATTTTACAAGATATATCATTGACATGTTCTCTCCATGATAATTTTGCATCAATTGTTACGCCTAAATTTTTTATTTTATCAACCTTCTGAATATCAATATTATCAATTTTAATTTGAAGCTTGGCATTATCTACAAATAAATGTTTGGGCTTAAAAAGCATGTAACATGTTTTATCCATATTAATAATTAAACGATTTGCAATAAACCACTTACGAACATTGTTCATTTCCGTATTGACTATATTATTCAATTCAACTATATCAGTG
Source organism: Echinarachnius parma (assembly GCA_037951105.1). Taxonomy (NCBI): domain Eukaryota; kingdom Metazoa; phylum Echinodermata; class Echinoidea; order Clypeasteroida; family Echinarachniidae; genus Echinarachnius; species Echinarachnius parma. The sequence goes on from JBAMJV010013530.1 coordinate 11,420, forward strand.
CCTGAAAAAAATAAGTTTGTATCATCTGCAAACATAATTGAAAAGAATAAATCACTAACATACTGAAAATCATTCACAAATAACAAAAATAGCAATGGTCCAAGCACAGATCCCTGTGGAACACCCATTTGTATGTACTGTGTGTCAGATGAACAATTATCGACATAAACAAATTGTTTACGATTAAAAAGGTAACTGAAACCATTTCAAAATGTTTCCTCTTATGCCATAATGCTCTAATTTGTTCAATAATATATCATGGTTTATACAATCGAAAGCTTTCGAGAGGTCTAAAAAGATTCCTATTAAAAATGTCTTTTGTTCAAAAATATTGGCAAGATTATGAGTAAATTCTAAACGTGCAGTACTTGTTGAGTAGCCATGTCGAAAACCAAATTGCCTTTCATATAAAATATTATTCCTCTCTATATAACTCATGAGTTTATTCTACATTATTTTTTCAAATGTCTTTGTAAATACTGACAATAACGAAATCGGTCTATAGTTTGATGCCATATTTTTGTCACCCTTTTTAAATACTGGAACTACTTTAGCTAATTTAAGTTGGTCCGGAAATACTCCGCACTCCAATGAAAGATTTAAAATATTGCACAATGGCTGTAAAATAAAAGAAATGAGCAAAGATGCAAAGTGATATTCACTAACTTATTGTACTTATTTTGTACACCATCCAATGTTGAACGTCATCAAGACAAGACTCAAGATGCATGAGCAGGGAGGGGGCGTCGAAGACCACTGGTTAGATGGTCGAGACTGATACAAAAAGTGGACCCTAGACCTGGTCCTTCGTCGGGGGCGATTTTTTTTTTCCCAAACAGGTTTATCTATTACAGTAAAATCCTGCCTCCTGATTGGTTCAAAGGTATACGCATCATGAATATTCATGAGCTGAGCTGCAAAGGTAGTCATAGTATTACGCATGCGCGTACGTATCATCGAGTATAGATCGGTGGTACGTAATGTATGTACGGAGCTCGATCGAGCCAGCACGCGAAGTTGCTATTGTTTTAATCTTTACGAAAGTTTACGTTATGTTATGCGAGCAATGGCGGCGACTACAAGTTCAACAGATCACCAGATCCACTATTGTAATGTTGATATAAGTATAAGCTCTCTTCTCCCCCATTTCACCCCTACTCCATTTTGTGTTTTGTTTTGTTTACTATTTGTATTTTGTATGTGTTTATTTTGATGCAGCTGCTTCACTTAGGGACCATTCCAATCTCATTTATTTGTATTGTTCAATTGCCGTATTTGTGTATTATTTTTTGTCTTACATTGTAAATTATTTATTTGTGTATTTAATTGGTTTTATGAGTGAAAAAATGAAATAAAATGAAATGAAATGAAACTTGAAAAAGGTCTGAACTGCCCCTTTAAGTAACCACTGATATGTCAGGATGTCATGCACGGTGGCTTTCACCCATCTCCTGTCCTCAATGACACACACTTATTTCACATATAGGCAACATACAACTCTCTCACACACACACACACACACACACACGCACACACACACACACCCTCTCTCCGTATCACTCTCTCTCTCTTTCTCCAAACACACACACACACACACACACACACACACACACACACACACACACACACACACACACACACACACACACACACACACACACACACCCACAGCACAGCTCACACACATTTTGTGCACATTTTTGTCCACGCGCATGCGTAATACATGTACTAAGCTCATGAATATTCATGATGCCTATACCTTTGAACCAATCAGGAGGCAGGATTTTACTGTAATAGGTAAACCTGTTTGGGAAACAAAATTTCGCGGACGGGGGAGGGGGGCATGCATTTGACATGTTTTATGAAAAGGGACCCTGGTCATCGCATGCCTCCTAGAGAGACAACCCAGTCTCGGTTGAGTGATTTCCCTATCGCCTATATTCCATCTTAAAACGAAAGCTCCAAAAATATTAAGGTTAGTGTCCCTCTACTCTACCGATCAAGAAAGGCGGCGGAAACACAATTTGCTACTTCTTTGGAGAGAAAAAAAGTGCATCATGGCCGTAGGTCACTTTCGTTACTCTCTGTTTGTTTTTATCATCAGTGCTATAACTGGTAAGTAAAAAGTCATCAATATGTATTAGAATCGTACGTACAAAAGTATAGGGATCTTGTAACATTATACAAATCGATATTTCAAATTTCTATTTCATTATAAAAATATATTATATGATTGAAATTTGGAATTTATAATTCTTCCAATAGAGAGATTCAAATGTGTACAACGTTATGGCAGTAACTTAGCAAATAACACCTAGCATTTTGCCGACTCAACCATTATTTATAATGGAACTAACACGGATCACGAAAATACACAATTTATCGATCCATTGTTGAAAGAAAAATGCTTACACTTTTAAAAAATGTACAAAAACTGATTTTAGAAAGTTGTTGATGATCTCTCTTTTTTATCATTATTTTAACGAACATCACATGCACAATGTTTTATTGAAAAATGGTTGAAACCAATGCGTTTTTAGAGAGCGCTCTCTTGTATTTTAACGGCTATCTTTTCTTACTTAGTCGCTTGTAATTATGTATACCTTTCGAGCATGGTGGAGTTAGTTTGTAATGTTATGCCTATGGTGCAGATTTTGGCAACTAAAATTCAGTTTGACCAAAACTGTACTCTCTATGCTAAAACTCAACTTTCATTTTAATTCTTAGTAATAAAATCAGCCTATAGTTCCATATAATAATGGATTTACAGCACAATGATCTAGGGTACCATCAAGTGTAACGCGAGTTGCAGTGGAAATGCCCCTTTGTGGTATCAAATTGCAGGAAATTTAATTTTCTTCAATATATATGGCAGCAATTTTAGCTGCCGTTTGATAAATTTCGCCGAAGTCAAATTGGCTGCTTTTTTGGACGCCGTCTTGGATTTGGAGCAGCTGTTCGCAACACATTTTTTAGACCTCTGAATTTTTGTTTCTCATAAAAAAAACAATTGCGAATAAAATTGGCATTCTGAAGTCGCTTTTTCGACTTTGGCTCTCCGCTTAAGAGCGCAATAAAGCTGTTGAATATGTTTGGATGTTGTTTGCCCGAATGTGAGATGGCGACAGCCCGAATATGATATATCGATTGCCCGAATATCGATGCTTTCCAGATCATAGGGGGGCTGCAGCCCTCCCCAAACCCACCCGCCTCCGACGGCAATGCAATGCACTCATTTATCAGGCCAATCTGGCAAACAAGAAAACTCATACTAGATAATAACATGGAAATGAACCAAGGGAGAAATTATAAAAAACAATTGCAAAATAGACCAAACTAAAATAGAACAACCTTATTGTATGAAAGAACCAAACGAGATGATATGGGGTGATGACGATGAGTTGAGATGATTAAACACAATAGTAAATGTATGTTCACCTTGTATATAAAGGAAGAGAGGAAGAGAGAGAGAGAGAGAGAGATTTGGGGAGGAGAGATACTTTATTGTATGTTACGATTGATCGTAAGTCAGAAAATTTACGCGTTTCAACCAATCAGATTTGCGCATCTAGAACACGTGATCTGACTTACGATTAATTGCAACTTACAATCGATTGTATCTCTTTCTGCAACGGGGCCTTAATGTTTTTTTCTCTCAAATTAATGGGGGGGGGGGGGGGGGGGAGTGCCCGTGTTCCCCATGCCCTTCCCCCACCTCGTCGCTACGCTGCTGTATACAGCCAAGTGGCCATCATGTATACTTTTGTTGTCTTGCCTTGTCATAACATAACATAACATAAAAGAGGCATAAACAAGTTGCAAGCCAGTTCGTAGTTACAATCTGCGCATGCGCAATACAAAGGTCAATCGTACCAATGCGGCATTCATCGAATTGAAAGGACTGGATAAGGTTCTTTACTTGTTATTCTTGAGTACATCGATTGGAAATTCCTTGTTGCGTAGGTTGATCAATTGTTCTCATGAAAGTAACAAAGGATATCCCATGACAACCATCTGCCACTCTGAACATGACTGCACAGAGTAAAAGCTTTATATCCTACCCATGATTGTAGAATTCAATGGTCAAGGGGTCAAACGACCCATATCCGGGTCCCATATGCTATCTACGAACTGGTCAGATTTCTATACAAAAACATATATTAATCCAAAAATCGCCTCATCTATATGACCGTTATATCGTTTTGCAGCACATACTCCAGTATAGTTGTATATTAATGGCCCGGTCACATCTGACCGGATTGCAAAAACGTATGCCAAACGAATATAAAATTTGCGAAATAATAATCGTTTCCGTTGCTGCTCGAAGTGACCTACGAAAGGATATGGAACGAGTTTAACGTACAAAAAACGCACAATTACCAGACAAGTACATGGCCCCGTTGCAGAAAGAGATACAATCGATTGTAAGTTGCAATTAATCGTAAGTCAGATCACGTGTTCTAGATGTGTGTGTGTGTGTGTGTGTGTGTTGTGTGTGCGTGTGTGTGTGTGTGTGTGTGTGTGTGTGTGTGTGGGTGTGTGTGTGTGTGTGTGTGTGTGTGTGTGTGTGTGTGTGTGTGCGCGTGTGTGTGTGTGTGTGTGTGTGTGTGTGTGTGTGTGTGTGTGTGTGTGTGTGTGTGTGTGTGCGTGTGTGTGTGTGTGTGTGTGTGTGTGTGTGTGTGTGTGCGTGCGTGTGTGTGCGTGTGTGTGTGTGTGTGTGTGTGTGTGTGTGTGTGTGTGTGTAGGTTCGTTTGTGTTTGTATATCGGTCTAATCATGAGGTAGATGATTTAAGTCATGTTTTCTTAAATTATATCGTATACAATTTCTTCCAAGGTATGCACCAGTTTTTAATATTTCGAGTGAAAATTGCAAAAACTCCCTACCCTGGGAGGGGGATACCTCCCTCCCAACCTTCGGCGCTTCACGCCCTCGGGCTTGGTCGCTCGCTCTTTTGCATCATCCCCGACTTCTCAAATCAGATCTACGCCACTGGTTTATGAATTGACCAGTGGGCATGGGTGTGGCGAGATGCGGTCAACCGTGTCTGAACCTTCACAAACACACTCACACACATGCACACACGCACACACGCAAAGAGCTTGTGTGTGTCTGGCGCCAAAACGGCTCAATAATAATGTATTAAAGGGGTAGTTTAGTTTTGGTAGAGAGGGCGCTGCACATCACAATTTTGTTGTGAGGTAATGAAAAACTGAATGTCGAATTTGAGAGAACATGCAATTTTAATGGCAGAATAAACTTTATTTGGTCAAAATCGACCCAGAAACGGCTGAAATATCAATAAATATATCTGATCTTATAATTATTTGGGGCCCAAATAATTAGATGATTTTAGAATTTTTTTTTAAATGCTTGCTCTTTTCAAAAATTTTCAAAAGCTTTTTTAAATAGTTGTTGATGATCTCGCTATTTAATCATTATATCAATAAAACATCACATGTATAATTTTGTATGAAAAATGGTTGAAACCAATGCCTTTTAAAAAAGCGCCCTCTTGTGTTTGAATGGTTCTTTTGAATGATAACAGGCTTTTTACTTAGTCGTTTGTAATTTTGTATACCTTTCGAGCATGGTGGAGTTATAACTATTAGTTTATAATGTTACTGTGCAGGTTTTAGCTACTTAAGTTCAGCCTTACCAAAACTAAACTACCCCTTTAAGCCCAGCTAAGAACTAGAAAGTTATACAGAAGGGTCGGTATAAAAAGTCACAATCCTGTTAATTCGTATAAGCTTTGATTTGGCTTTGTCCCATGCAAACTTAGGCCCCCACCATTATGTAATAATGTTCTCTCGTTTTGAAAGGATGTGCAGTTAACCATTCCTAAAGTACGGATTGAGATGGCAGCCCCCTCTAAGTAAGATAATACAAATATTCGAATAGGCGCGTAAACAAATTCGACATGGTTGATTTGGTATGGTCTTTTGTTGCACTACTCTACGAAGGAGACACATTCTGAGGGATAATTGCCTTGACTTAACTAAATAGATCGATAACCTTTCTATCGCCATGTAGACAAGATTCTTGTCAAATGTATCGCTTTTATCCTAGCCTTTAGTCAAGGCTCTATATGGCTTGGATATTCCCTATGCGATCGCGAGCTAGCTAGCTATAAGAGAGCTAGATACTATTAAACTGGGCTGTCATGGTAACATTCCATCTGTTGCAAGTTTGTTTGACATCACATAAAAGCGCAGTTTACTCGAACGTGTGAATGAACGAATTGTTCCTTATTGTTCCAATCATAAAAGCGTCTTATTGAGTTTGTTATGTGTTCTACAACGTGATACAGTAAGGGGGGATGGTAGAACATAATTGTCTTATCTGGGGGTAAACGGGGGGAGGGGGGGCGGGGGGCGGAGGGGAGGGCGGTAACTTGTGTCCAAAACAAAAAGCGTGCTATAATGCTTCTTAAACAGTTGTGACAGGAAGGGGAATTCCTAAATGTAAGGGTGTTACTATAGATATGAGCGTGAGTATGAATGATGTTTTTTTCGGGGCGGGGGGGGGGGGGGGGGGGGGAGGGGAGGGATTACGCGTAGGCACATGTTTTTATAGCCACCCCACAAACCAAATACATCTCCCTCAGGACCCTCCTCATTACGATCAAGCTCCGCCACGCTTATAATATGATAGCGTGACAAGGGAAACTATTCAATTGCAGTGAAAGCAGGAACGAAATTGCATTAAATAGTATTATAAAGATAGATTCATCAAAACAGAATAGAAATCACATAAAATCAATCCGAACTGCAAAAGTAAGCTAATATGTCACAAAAAGGACAAATAAAGGCAAATTACTCTCCAGATAAAAACATGTAAGTTAAGCTGATAAAAGATGTTATTGATGAAGTACAAGGATGCTAGGACAAACTCGGAAAAGTATGTTTTAGGGACCTATTTTGAACTAACATCACGCTATCATAAACAAATTCTCTAATATCCCTTATTCGAATATTCTCCTTGCCATGCCACACGCATACACACTACAATCGGGCAGATTGTTACTTGCTAGCGATTTATGCTACAGTCACATTTGCTCTACGGCGAGCGTACGGCGGCCGTACGCCCCCGAAATCGAGAGAAACGTGCGGCGGCCGCAGGAAATCTGCGGTGGCCGCAGGGTCCCCGTACGGCGTAACCGTATATTTTACAGGCCGTAGGGGTCGCCGTAGAGTTATAACTAAAAGTAATAACTCTTTTTCATTTCTACGGTCGCCGAAGCAATATACACGCCGTAGCCATGGCTACCACTCCTATACTCTATAGGGGTGTAGCTGTAGCGTCAGTCTGGCCGCACGGTTGCCGTATGGCCCACATGCGGCCACCTTGCGGGCGCCTTGCGTCTGCCTTGATATTTGTTCAAATAACCTACGGCAACCGCAGGGACGCCCTAAGGCAACCGTGCGTCATCACTTTAAAGGCCGTACGGCAGCCGCAGATTTTCTGTCTCCACAAATTAAAGATATGCCGTGCGGCGGCCATGGCAAATGTGACTGCTAATGCATGTGACCGTAGAAATTCGACGGCGGCCCTATTTTTGTAATTCGCCGTAGAAATTTTAGACCGTACGGCCACCGTGTCAAATGTGACTTAGCCATTAGAGGTACACCGGAGTACCTCTAAATTTGTGTCCAGTTGTCGCTACAAATTTGTCCTATTTGGCTTTTGTGAATAAGAAAAATTTAGCTGGGTGCTAGGTCGTCATTCAACTTCACGCCTTTGTTGGAAGTCCAACAGAAGGTCCCACATAAATAGATTTCAATGCAATAAGTCCGCACCGCAGATCTATTGTTGTTATTGTTCGCATTTCGACTAACAATGTCGTGAAATACCAAATGCTTGTGGAATTTAGACAGATGGGTTGTCATGCTAGGTCGGGCCTTGACTACGATAGCAAATTTAGCCTATTGGCCTTTTGTGAATACCAGCTAAGCCTAGCGGACATCAAAATTGTAATTTGATCAACCAACTAGCTTATCGGGGTTTCATGAATATGGGCCCAGATACCCCCGTTATGTTTTGTATTAGGCAAAATATTGATGATACAATTTTTGTTTCTTTTTCCCCAAAATGATTCTTATAGATAAGTTGAAATAATTCATATTGAAATGATTAATATTTTCTCGTGGATTAGAGCGAACAAATTATCATTGAATCTTCAGAAAACAAAATATTATATGTTGTTAGATTCGTTACCGGCTATCATAGTTTTGAAAACACCCAATTGGAGTGTGTTACATAATTACATTTTGGGTTGCAACGGTTGATATAAAAGTGATGCCTGTAAAGTGTTTAACTCCACGAAAAATACTTGGAGCTTCCTCGTTTCTCTTCTGCCGTGTTGTTTAGCTTATGGTAAGAGAAGAATAAAATAGGGTTAGATTTTTTCAAATGTCCCTTTAGTATGAAGATAATTATCATTAAAAATCATTATTTCATAAGAGTTAGCAACGCTTTCGATAAAAAGTACAATTGTCGTAGCTGAACACGTCCGGCCAGCGCGCTTTGGAAACCTTCCCGACCCGACTGAACTTTGAGCCGAGCGCGCGCAAATTCCATGAATTCTGTACCGTCTGTAAACAAACACGGGTGCGGATATTGCCAAACGGATGATTATTACTGCGACAAATCTACGGCAGGCCATCAGTATTCGGTGATAAAATATGAACTCAATATTCGTTTTTTTCACTAGGTAAACAGTGTTCGTTTTCTTTGAAACTTTCACAAATCTTTCAATTGTATTTTACAATGATATTGAAATAGGATTGAAGTCTCAAATGTCATTTTGTGCAATATCTGACACTTTACAGGTATCACTTTAACCTTTCTTCGAAATATCATATTTATAATATCTGTAAAATTATTTCTCGAAACATTGGTATTATTTACATTTAGTAAAAACATGTCTTCCTTTCAATTCATCAATGCCTTATCGTTCTTTGATACTCCCATACTTGAATTATGGTACCTTAGTTTGGGGTAAAATATATCAAACTTTATTAGATAAAGTGTTGTAACTACAAAAGAAGATTATTGTATCATTTGTAATTCCCCCTTTCGCTCCCATACAGACTCTTTATTTTTTTCATAAGATACTGAAGGTAAAATACCTATATTCATTTCAACTTGGTCCATTTATGTATAATTATAATATTGATGTTGCCATCTGTTTTTCAAGAAATTTTTTTTTTAAATAGCTCAGTCCATAATTATATATATGAAGGACCCAAATTATGGAATTTTTAAAGTAATGAAATACAAAATTGTTACATCGATTAATAGTTTTGACTTTTGAGAAACAAAATTTAACTGTTTTTATTACACTCATCATTGACTTATATCGCCCATTTATTCTTTCCTCGTCCTTACGTAATCCTAAACAAGATTATTTTTTACTCGCGGACTCAAAATGTAAACTGATATGATATATTGTGCCGTTTTATGCATAGCTCCTTTCTAAGCGCAACTCTTCTTCCTCATTTTCTCCTGAACCCCACATGCAGCTCATCCTTGTGTCCCGGTCACATTTCAACGGATTGCGCAAACGGATGTCAAACGGAGAGCTAAATTTGTCATCCGTTCTATACGTTTCTTGTCCGTTCCTTGTCCGGTGATGTACGTTGTTCTATGTTTTGTACATGAAGCAATGGAAACGACTTTCATCACCGGATAATTTAATTTCGCAAATTGTCTATTCGTTGGGCAGATATCAACGGTCAGATATCAACGGATATCGGAAACGTATGCCCAACGAATAGACAATTTGCGAAATTAAATTATCCGGTGATGAAAGTCGCCTCCATTGCTTCATGTACAAAACATAGAACAACGTACATCACCGGACAAGGAACGGACAAGAAACGTATAGAACGGATGAAAAATTTAGCTCTCCGCAATCCGTTGTGACCGGGCAATATGAAGTGAGAGATCGGGATAGGGTCCGTGACTGCATTTTGGGGTACGATTGTTTTACTTGGCACACATATTCCTTGGATCAAAAGAGAAAAAAAACATCCAATGAAACACTCTGTATCTATGCAAATTAGGCATAATTTCCATAATTCATGCAAATTTATTCATGAAAATGGGATCTTCTATGAAAATGGTGTTTATATATTCCTTGGATCAAAAAGAGAAAATTTATTCACAGAGACATACTGCATATATGCAAATTAGGCCTAATTTCCATAATTTATGCAAATATATTCATGGGAATGTGATATTCTATGAAAATTGGGTATTTATTGAGATATTTGAAGGAGAAACATTTGAAAATGGATAACCTAGGTACATTAAGGCCAGTGGATCAATCTAGCAGATTATGTATAATATACATAATTAATTTGTAATGTTTTGTTGGAAGCAAGAATAAATTGAAATTGAAATTGAAATTCGAATTATATGAAGCAAGTTTAGTTACTTATAAGTTTGACCAGAATTATGATATTCCCTGACCCCCCCCCCCCCCCCCACCCCCCCCCCACCCCCGTCACAGTAACTGATTAACGGCCGTGCCATTTTGCATGAATAACGTAAATGAGAGATCAAAATAATGTAAGATGATGTCAAGATGAAAGAGAGTGATGGGTTTCAGTAATATGCTTATGGGGAATCCTTTTTCTCCGGGTGTGAACAAAAATATCAAGATTTTAAAAATAAATACAGTACTATTTTTCTTCATATTCGGATCACATTATCTCCCCCTCCATAAAAGAAAATGGTCTAGAACGGGACCTGGTGCAATTTAAAGTGGCCCCTCTCTCAAGCCAGCTACAAAGCTTAGGTCAGGTCCATTTCATGATTATTTCGTTGTTAAAGAAAATTGTTGATGAATACAGTTAGGTAAACTATAATGACTTATTCTTAGCGATAATCATTCATGAAAATACCATTTTAAGCCGTTCTGCTCTGGCCTTGGACATCTGGTACTGGCTATATTATTTCAGAAATTTAAATTAAGCCTCTTCAGAAGAAAGGCCTTTTTCCAAAGCGTTACTCGCTTGTTACTTTTATGATTAAAGCCCAATACCAGTTAACGCCCCCACTAAAAAACTGAAATGGACGCTCTTATTACCAATCATGTATTTACTAATACGGGATGACAAACAATTGGCCTGGAAACCGCCTACTATTGATATATATATGGGTCAGAATTTTGAAAAGTGCACTTTTTTACCCCAACAGGGTAAAATTCAATTTATTTTTTTTAATTTAAAGACATCTATCTAATGTGAAAGCATGGAATCCTAGCTTCCAGGCGTACCCCATTATACTGGGAAACTCCATGTGGTTCCGTTTTTATTCACTGTTGAAGTAACCCATCTCCAAAAGGCGAACGTCCGTGAGGGATTATGTAGATATAGATTTAGAACCCATATATCTAATTTATTTTCTGTCATATACAGCTTATATTTTGACAATTTACTTCTAAGACTTGCTTCTCTCTGTATGCCAAACGAGGATTGTGTTTTATTTGCCAAATAGAAAATACAAACGTCCAAACTTTTACTGAATTGTTATGTTTGTTTAAAATTAATGTGTTATTCAGAACCTTTGCTTTACTTTAGCCGCATTTTTTAGGAACGCATCTATACAGGGTGGCCCAGAAATAACGGAACGGGGTGCTTGCTATAATGAAGACACATGATGCCCGTCATAGCAACTAGTAACGTTCAATGCGTGCGCCATTGTTAGTACCCCTTCTTCTCTCTACACAGCTGAATGCACGCTAACAATGGCACACGGTTGATCGTTACTCGATGCAGTATGGCGGGCATCATGAGTCTTTAGTATGGCAAGTACCCCGTTCCGTTATTTCTGGGCCACCCTGTATACGCTCGTATTCCCGTACCACACACTTCAATGTGCATGTTAATAGGATAAATTGCTGTCTAGATCATAATATTGCATAATTACATGACCAAAGAGAGTATAGTTTTCATCACGGACGTTCCCATATCGCTCACGGACGTTCGCTAGAAACAAGAATGTTGGCAGAATGATCTGATCTCATCCAAAAGAGTTTCTATTCTTCGCAAATGGCTTTAAAACAGGGTCATTATACAAACAAACTTGAAAATTGCAATAAATCTGTTTAAATAGTTTGGTTTTTACATGGACCTGGTCGTTATAATGAGTCCTATTATTGGTTGGAATTGACTTAATGCTTATAGAACAATATGATGATAATACTTTATCTATTCCTATTATATTTAAGCCAGAGACTATGCATACATCCTAGTCAGATATAAAAGTAGCATTTTCCAAGTCGCCTGGTCCCTCTTTCTTACTATTATTGTTTTTGTTTTTAATTGCAATTTCACGGACGTTCGCATACATTTCACGGACGTTCTCTGCCTGAACAGTCTTACAGAAATTGATGACAACATTTATTTGAATCTCCTCTAGGCTCCAGACCAATATAAAACATATAAATTTATCAGTTGATATGATTTTAGCTATCTGAATTGATTATAATGAAATGTCTGCTACTTAACTATCACTCTTAGTGGACCTGTGGAAATCGTAACCCCTAAATTTTACACCGGCTTTCCTCGGTTGGGCACTCTATAACAGAAATGCCACCATACTTCTGTAAATAAATGACTTTACAACATTTCCGCAATCATAAATAACATGTTTAATCAAAATAAAGGCCATTTTCCTGTCACCAGAATACAGTTTCTCACATGAGTCTTAATGTCACGGACGTTCGTATTATTTCACGGACGTTCTCGAATTGCCTATAGTGGTACCCAAGTGTCCAATCTCGAGTCAATTCCTTACACAAATAAATGTAAGTGCCAACATAATTTGTTAATATATGCATATCACACGTTTTTATATGTGCAAAACCTTGCCAATATATTTGAGATGTATTTTTGACTTTGGGAGACCCATATATAAAAGTTATTTTGGATTGTGTATGTTGTATTTCGATTCAATTCGTATATGGTTTATTAATTGAAAATACATATATTTATCTTTTCCAGCAATAAATTTTCACAAAACATGAAACAAACTGAGGGTACCAAAAGCCATGAGCAAAGTAAATAATATACACGTAAAACTTATTTCTTAAATAAATACATAAAGAATGCCTTTTTAGATCATACATGTATATTATGTTTTGTATAAAGAAATATTAGACATAGAAACCATTACGCTAAATATTATACGCTAAACATATTATACATGTTTGTTATTGCATTTTATTTAGAAAGAATATCTTAATAAAATGTAATAACAATCGCATATATAATAAATTCAATCATTTTAAGGGCTAACTAAAGTAACTAAACGTGTTTAACATTTAAATCTAATTTGCAGAGATTATAAATTGTTTTATAACATATTTCAAAGTTAAATCTTGCAAATAATCATGTTGATAGTTTCCGATGTTTCCTGACCCACATCTTGTTTCCTAATTGTTAACCTCCAACCGGTTTCAATGTTTCAATTATAATTAAGAACAAGGCTAACCTTGAATGGTTTATTATAAATATTGCGCGAGCTAAAATTTAGTTGTACAATATTATAATGATTCTAGCAAAAACAATATTTTTGATATATCAAGAAATAACAAAACAGACAATATTATAAGTATTATTACGATGAAGTCATCAAAATAATGCATAAATATTACACCAATCTTGCGCCATACAGCCATTTAGTTGGACTTAAATCCGACAGGCAGATGAGAAAACAGTCTCAAAGCCTGCAGCAGAGGAGGGGCCAACAGTCTCAAGTTTTGCAGAGGGTGGGGCAACAGTTTCCACACAGACCTTCGGTTGCAATGTTGTTACTCGTTACTGCGCCATATACCCCCTTTTTTATGTTTTGAACAGCTTTCTTTCGCTTGTAGGCCTGCGACTGTGCATAATCATAATCTTGGGGTTTGACTTCCTATAATACAATGTCCACGCTGCACAGGTGGAAGTAAATATAATATCTAGTGGTATTACAAAACAGCTAAGCAAGTTGATCAAATGTAAAACGAACCTCCGTGATGGTGACTAAAAATCAACATATTCATGTGTGGTTGGCAATGACCTGGGTCGAAAGGCACACACAAGGGGCACCTGCTGTCAACAAATTGTACCAGTACTTGAACTTTTACTAAGATATTTGGGGCAATAAATGACGAACGAACGTCCGTGAGCACAACATTTCATAAGTTTGTTACAGTTAAATGACTTGCAGGAAATAAATCTATCTGGGATATGAGGAGACATAACAATGTACTAACAACATCAAACGGTATCAACTTGCTGTGAGCGTTTAACATGGTAACATTATTAGAACAATGTTCATGATCGAACGTCCGTGAGCGAACGTCCGAGCGAACGTCCGTATTATAAATAGTTGTCAAAAGGCTCGAAAATGCTTGATATAGCTTCTTGGTTAGCTGCTTGCCCGATAAAATTGCTGTACCAGTGTCTACGTATACCGTAATCAGGAATGTCGTGAACCTTTTCAAACGTAAAGTTTGGGATTTTATAGTAGAATTGTTAAAATCCTCAAAACTTACTGGGAACTCTAGTGGTTGTCTCATACCTTGTCATATTCATATTAACAATAAAAGTACGGGACATGTTTTTTTTCTTCAAATTTCCATTTCGTCAAAAAGATATTTACGATTAAAGTGTTCAGATGTTAAACTGTCTACGGGCTAATTTAAGCCGTGTACAAAGTAAGTGCAATGATTCAGTAAATATCACTTTGCATTTTAATTTCTCTGCCGAAAAAAACATATGATTAACGTGAAATGTGTACAATAACGTTGTGGACAATTATCACAACACACCGAAGGGGCGGATCTAGCTTTTTGCTAAGGGGGGGGGGGGGGGGGGGGGGGTTGACCCAATGACGATGTGGATACTGTGTGATGGCGTTTTTTCTATGCACATCACATTTTCACTTGGCAGCCCAAGGGGGGGTTTAAACCCCCTACCCCCCCCCCCCCCCCTCCCCGTAGATCCGCCACTGCACCGATACACATTTTATTAATCCCCCATCACTTTTTCACTTGTCAACAAAGTTACTATATCCCTTTAACAAAACAAAAAAAAGTTTGTTAGTGCCGTATAATAATGTTCTAATGTAACTTACTGACGAATGTATTATTTCTCTTCCTTCTGCAGCAAGATGCCAAGTGATTATTGGTGACCCAACAACTAGCAGGATCTTCTTCGCTCCATTGCCCGCCGATGAAGGCAACGTGCTGGATGCCAAGTTCACACTCATCCAACTCAGCGAGGGACTTGCCCCTGCTGACGTGAATTATGACCCACAAGAAGACTATATTTACTGGGCAGATTTTAACGGCGGAAGTATTGGACGTGTTCATACAGACAACTCTGGGGAACTCGTATTGGTCGCAGGGCAAAGTAGTGAGTAGACAATAGACACAGCTACCTTACAATTGAATTGAATTGAATTTATTTCACATTTTCATTAAAAAAAACAAGGCGATAGCCGTTAAGTGTCTCGCCCATTTGCGCGCATTCATGCAACATTGGACCTCATTTGACCGTTGACCTACTTATGTGACCTTTGACCCCAGAATATTATGGAGGCCAATATATGGCACCTACCAATCAAGTCTGGTTACAAACAAATGCAGGGTTGAAAAGTTATCAACCCTAATAGACTCTTGCAGGTACATTTTACAATTTGACCTCATTTGAACTTTGACCTACTTAAGTGACCTTTAACCCTAGAATATCATGGAGGCCAATATAGGGCATCTTCCAAACGGATGCAGGGTAGGAAAGTTATCAACCCTAATAGACTCTTGCATGTAAAATTTCTCATTTTACCTCGTTTGACCTTTGACCTACTTAAGTGACCTTTGACCCCATAATCTCATGAGGGCCAATATAGGGCATCTACTGATCACGTTTCGTCACAAACAGATGCAGGTTTGGAAAGTTATTCAAATTTGTGTAGGGTCACAGACGGACGGACGACGGAGGACGGACGGCGGACAGACGGGCGGACGCAATTTGGATCCCTTAGTCCTCCCTCCACCTACGGTGGGCTTGACAAAAAACTATACTGGGGACATGGTCAGTGGCACGGGGGGGGGGGGGGGGCATATGAGCGATTCGGGAGCACGTATACCGAATAATTCTATTAAAAAAAAAAAAAAAAAAACATAAGGGAAATCTTGACAAAATTTAGAAATACATAAAATATGCCCCAATAATTCGCAATTTTTACAGTAAAAATACAATACATTTTTAATGAAACACAGTCAGTCGGCTTCATTGTCATCCTCTCCTTAAACAAACCAGGGGCGGCCATCTTGGACTTATTAGGTGCCGTGGCGATATGTTAAATTAAGTATCATAAATCGTTGTCCCTCCAAACCTTAAACAAATTAAATCACTCCTCCGGGATCAAAATACACACATTTTCGCCAGATTTGAGTCAAATTTCGGGAATATGCAAATTAAGTCAATATTAGTGCAATTATATGCATTGCCAAGGTGGCAACGGAGCTGAATCTTTGTTAATACATGTTTAGAACATGACTACAATTATTATCCTTTACTTGTCGCTCATAAGAGGCTGATGAAGCCACTGAAAATCAAAATTTTTCAAAATATGCAAATTAGGGGCGGCCATCTTTGATGTCAGGGTATTGTCCGTATAACTGTAGCAAATGAGTACCAGAAATTGATTGCTTATCCCAAAATACCATAGTATAGTCGTTTTCATCACGTCATACATTTTGTAGATGGAAACTGTTTTTCCGAAATATGCAAATTAGTTAATTATCTATACGATGCTTAAAGGTACACTTGGGTATTGATACTTCCCGAAATGCCCCTAGAAACAATCCAATTTAGTATTGGTTTGTTTTAATTCTATTTGAAAGTTTATTGAATAAAACAATGTGTAATGAGAATCATTCCCTTTCGAATGCTCTCGTAGTGTAAAATTCGATTTCAAAATATTGTATTTATAAGTCTACCCTGCCGGGGGATATCTTGACTTTTAGAAAATGACAAACAATGCTTATAAACTTCTTTGAAAAAATCAAAATAGGTTTTCAAATATTTGTTGATGATATCTCTATTTAATCGTAATTTATAATTAAAAAAGACATCACATGCACAATTTTGTAAGAAAAATTGTTAAAACCAATGGGATTTTAGAGAGCGCTCTTTTGAGTTGTAACAGCTCTTTTCGAATGATAACAGGGTTTTTACTTATTCGTTTGTACATGTAATTGTGTGTACCTTTCAAGCATGGTGGAGTTATAATTATTAGTTTGTACTGCAATTGTGCAGGTTTTGGTTACTGAAATAAAGGTTAACCCAAATTCAACTATCCCTTTCCAAAAACAAAAAAATGCGCAAGGTTGCCGAGGTTGCAACCTTTGCTGAATTATAGAACCCATCTTAAAATTGTCCAAATCCCCCAAATCCATTTGTAATTATAGCGGTTCCCTCAGTCATTGTTGTATTTGTATTATCAATAGCAGCATGGGGTGGTTTTTTTAATGTCCCTTTCGTTAAAAAGATATTTACGATTGAATTATTCATATGTTAAATTATCCACTGGATAGTCGTAACCGTGTACAAAGTTAGTAAAATGATTTAGTGAATATCACTGTGTATTCTGCTCATTACTCGGCCATAACGTGACATTTTCAGACAATATACAGTGGACATCAGTGGCGTACCCAGGATTTGTTCAAGGGTGGGGGTGGGGGGGTTATTTCGTCAGAAAATTTCTGTCAGCAGAGGGGGGGTGGGGGGGGGTAGTCGTAGACAATTTTCGAAGCCGAGAACCAAGTACCTTCAACATTTTCGAAACCGAGACCAGGTCCGGTCCATAATTTCCCAGGTCGAGACCAAGACCCATTGGGGGGGGGGGGGGGGGGGGGGGAGAGGGGGGGGGGTAGTTGTAGAAAATGTTTGAAACCGAGACCGAAAGTTTTCGACATTTTTGAGACCGAGACCAGCTCCGGATCAAGATTTTGAGGCCGAGACAAAGACCATTGGTTGAGAATCCTGTCAACGAGGGGGGGGGGGGGGGGGGGGGGGTGTAGTCGTAGAAAATTTTCTAAGCCGAGACCGACATGTTCGACATTTTCGTGCCCGAGAACAGGGTTCTACGCACTTTTCGAGGCCGAGACCATCGATGATGACGGTCACGAGTCAAGACCGCTAAAATGTGGTCTTGAGACCAGTTACAATTTGAAAAAGGGGGGGGGGGGGAGGGGGGTTCAAACCCCCCATAGCAGTAATTTTGGGGTCAAAGGGGGAGGGGTGGGGGGGGGGGGGGTTGAAGCTCTAACCCCTTTCCCCTGGGTACGCCTATGGTGGACATACCAGATAAAAAAATAAAATACATTGTATCAATCATTCATCACTTTTTTGCACATGTCAACAAAGTTACTCTAATAATACATTCTTGGGATAAAATAAATAATTTCATTATTGCATCTTCTTACTTCTTTGTTTCTCTTAAGATCCTTCATCCATCTCTCTGGATACCATCAATCGGAAGATGTATTGGTCCAATTACAACTCTCCATACTCTCTCAACCGCGCCAACTTGGACGGTTCATCAGTGGAAGAACTTTACCGATACAGTACATTTACGCAGGTCATATCTCTCACCGTGGACCCGGTTAACAAGTAAGTGTGGACCGGAAGTCAGTAGAGAGCCGAAGTTAATGGGCCTAGTGGGTATTATTTGACGTTTTTGCACACTTTTACTATAATATCAGGAATTTTTTTTCTAACCATTGAAGCTACCCCCTACAAGGTTAGTATACAAATAATGAATGTTTATGAGTGCAATGGTACGAATATATGTGCACGAGGTGAAATATGTAATGTTACATTCAACGAGGCGAAGCCGAGTTGAATGGAACATTCCATCTTTCACCGAATGAAAATATTCGTACCATTGCACGAATGGAAAATAACATTCATTATTTGTTTTATATGACACTTTATTTGCTTCTTCGTGTTAAAAGAATCCGCACTGTCGATTAAATCGTCCAAATCGGCATCCGTAAGCAAAACAAATCCCGGTTCTGCAGCCATGTTGTGTAAAAAGTACTTGAATAGTGTGTACAAACTTCGGTAATCCCCCACTTGGTCTAAACCCACTTCGTCTAATATCCACTTCGTCTTATCCTACATGGTCTAAACCCATTTCGTCTACAACCACTTGATCCATTAGCCGGTTCGTCTAATAACCATTTGGGGCTATACCCTTATTGTCTAATATCCACTTGGTCCAAACCCACTTAGTCTAATGCCATTTCGTCTAATCACCAGAATGTCTAATATTCGATTCGTCTAATATCACTTCGACTAATACCCACTAAAACCCACTCGGCTTCGCTTCGTGGGTTTAACAGTTCCATAGTTACCTTGTGCAAACAATTCCTACCGACCCACTCATACCTGCGCATCATTTGTAAACTAGTCTTCTTTAAACCGCTTTTTGATAATGCTAAACTGCCCAAATCCAAAATCTTCCGGGGCTGCGCCCCTGGAACCCCCATTAATGTTATTTGACCCAGTACCAGCCATGTACTCATTAAATAGTTTTATTCAAGTCTTCTCTCTTGGCAAACTTTCAGGCGATCCTGGCCCACTGTGCGTTTGCGCTTCGCTCACTAAAATTGAGCTAACTATTCAATCGTTAATTGTATTTCTGGATATTACAAATCCCAAAGCTTCCGGGGGCTTCGCCCCCTGGACTCCCAATAAGCTTTCCAAAGTCAAATGCCTTGACTTATTCTATTCAGGGTTCCATCAGGATGATTGCAATCGACAGTATTTATCTATCAGGCTAAAATTCATCCATACTTGGACAGTGCCCTCATCATAACAGGATGCTTGCAATGTGCACTTAATAATATTCCAATCTCTAAACAGCTAATTCAAAAGCCAATTAACTAAAGAATAGTTAACTCTATATTTACATATAGACAACATCTGTATATCTGGATATTACAAATCCCAAAGCTTCCGGGGGCTCCGCCCCCTGGACCCCCAATAAGCTTCCCAATGTGGGTATCCATGACTGATGCTATTCAGGGTTCCATTAGAATGCTTGCAATATATGTATCTATCAGGCTAAAGTTCATATTGGACAAAGCCCAGCTCATAACATGATGCTTGCAATGTGCACTTAATATTCTTCCAATTTCAAAACAGCTGAATTTTAAAAGCTTTGCCCCCCCCCCCCCCCCCCACCCTCAGCCATAAAAACCCGGGCACGCTGCTGCATGGGTTGTCGCTTCGCTCCCTCGCCAGAGATGGTCAAAATGACGAATCATCCCCCCCAATGGCGAGAAGAAATCGACGCCCTTGGAGTACACCCAGAGGTTTGGGTACAGTACTGAATCTTGTTCATTTTAATTGGTGTAAAAACATTTAAAAATTATAGTCGATAGCTTTTTTGGAACAAATTTTCCCTTTGTTAGTATTAATTTAAACAAAAGTAAGGATCAGAACGTACTTACTTAAACTCGGCAAATTCAGGCTAGTATGACGATTGAACATCAGCTTATCTCCAAGTTGAGTACACCTGGGGGACACATTGTTTTACTTATTTAATTTTGTCTTTGTTTTAGTTAAAAATATTTAAAAATTATAGTCGATAGCGTTTTTACGTTTATAATTGTAGCTGTGAGAAATATATTTTTGAAATTTAAAGATCTTACCGTGTCAGTAGAGAAAAAAATGGCAATGGCTACTCGCGTATTTTAATCATAGAAGTAGTATACTTCGCCTGACTAAAAATAACTTCAAGAAGACGTGATAAAGTTTGACGACCCCAAATTTGCATATCGCGCGTGAAATTTGTTTTGCGCACTTGGGTACGCGTACAATTATATAAAGAATTAAATAAAGACAGTGCGCGGACTGAGCGCGCATTAACATTATAATACGCGAGTAGCCATTGCCATTTTTCTCTACACGGTAAAAATCTTTAAATTTAAAAAATATGTTTCTCACAGGTTTGATTTCAATTGTAAAATCGCTATCGACTATAATTTTTAAATATTTTTTTTATCATGAGGATAATATTAATTCTACATGAAGACATAGCCCTACAGGTTACTAAAGTCGACACTAAGCTGTTGTTCAATCTTCATGCTAGCCTGAATTTGCCGAGTATATTTTCTTTTAAATTCTTACGAAAGAAGGGGACATCTGTTCCAAAAAAAGCTATCGACTATAATTTTAAAATGTTTTTTTTATTAATAAAAATGACACAAATACAGTGATACAATAAATTCCCTATGGTTAATAAAGTCTGGCTTAAGCTCGATTTGAATCTTCATTCTGTTTGAAGGGACATCGCTGTGCGACCGCCAGTGATCTGTCTTGTAATTCTACAGTCTTTGCCAAGACTTCAATAAACAAAACTCATGTAGTCCCGCAGAAAATACCTGCGCGCGTTGCGGAATTATCACGCGAAACGTCAAGGGAGGTGGGGTGGATTTAGCCTTTAGTCAAGGCTCTATATGGCTTGGAGATTCTCTATGCGATCGCGAGCAAGCTAGCTGTGAGAGAGCACGGGTCAGCGAGCGGGACGAACTGGCTCCCATATAGAGCCTATAAACTCTTTTATTGACCGATATATAGTTTGATGGAGGGACGAATTCGTTTTTCATTCGTAGAATCCAAATCTTACAGGGCTATTCGATCTGATTTTATGTGTGTGTGTTACATCTCCATCCGTCAACTGGAAACTGTTCAGACGTTTTGTAAAAGAGGACCTGTCCCTTTAATGGAGAGGGGCGTTTTGAAACTCTTCAGATCAGGGCCCCATTGCAGAAAGAGATACAATCGATTGTAAGTTACGATTGATCGTAAGTCAGAAAATTTACGCGTTTCAACCAATCAGATTTGCGCATCTAGAACACGTGATCTGACTTACGATTAATTGCAACTTACAATCGATTGTATCTCTTTCTGCAACGGGGCCCTGAGCCCATCGTCGCAAAGAGTTTTTTTATTTTTATTATTGAACATGTATTTTTGTTTCTCCTTTACATTTGTTAAAGCTTCCTTTATTGGACGAAACGGCAACAGCAGGAAGTGGTGCGGTCTTCCCTGGATGCCACCAACCAACAGACGATACTCACCGACATCGGTGCGGCAGAATTTCACATTTCGCCTTGCAGCGATGGAGGTACTATGAAAGTCGATGCGTTGCTGTTGTATAGATACAAAACTAGTCACACGGTAGTTTGAATTTAAACCAGCATAGTAAACCTAGATGGATCCTCGACTGCGCACAGTTTTACTAACCAGCAGATTTTCATTAGATCTGATATTCATCCTGATACAAATATTTGTATATTATACACAGTCGATTTTAAAAAACGAAATTATCTAACCCGTAAAGAATGATGATAATATGAATGAAAACCATGTAGTGAAAGTCTGAAAGAAATAGAGTGTGAGTGAGTGTCACTCCAATTTGGGATAAATGATGTATTGTTTGGAAGGGAAACAAAAACGATCATGCACTGCGAAGACTCTAAAATAAACATGATTGATCAACATTTAGTTTCCGAACCATTCTCTGTTCGGGGTTTATAATCTACAATCTACAATCTACTTTATTACACTTCGGTATAATAATTGTACTAATCATACTAATTGATGTAATGTCCATTTATTTGATATGTGTACAGAAAAAAAGGTAATCGAAGTTCAAAGGTCAATAATTCCAAAATGATACATTCTCATAATTTCAACATTTTCAATCACACCTATGAGCAAATATTCAGCTCTAATCTGTCACCTTTACTGAAGTCAGTAATGTCACGCATCGCTGAATTCTCTTTGCTTAAGGGTGACAAGTCCAAACCCCACTTTTTGCAAGTTTGGGCTAATGAATGAAAGCTTGAAAGTACAATAATGGTGCCATACTTTAATGAAAGCATCAATTTAAACAATTTGTGTAGGGTTTGCGAGTTATTAAATCGTTTAGCTTACAGTGACAGTGACAGTGCCCTAGCCCATCACTTTGTAGCTGTCACAGATGGACTAGGGGAGCTCTGACAGTGGGGAAAGGGTTATTGTGATACAAAATTAGATGGCATGCATACAAGGTCATGTGATTAATAATTGTGTGTTGACTTCTTCCTGTTTGGACATTTTAAGAACAATGTGTTTATCTCCCCGTGATCTGGATGATTTTCAGGGCCGCAATCGACACGGATGTTTTAGCCCCAAATTTAAAAATAATCCCTAACATTTAAATGTGACACCACTCATTTCAAGAATCCATTCGTAAGCCAAAACATGGAAACAGTGGGTTTTGCACCTGTCATCTTCAACAGCAAAGAATTCAGCGATGCGTGACATTGTTGATTCAGAAAAAGTATCAAATTCAAGCTATAAAGTTACTCTTTACATCCATATCTCATTTGATTGTGAAATAATTGACCTTGGAACTTCTATTAATGTTTTGTTAATACACTCTGTATATCGTCCATCTCACAGGTGTTGTCTTCACCTACACTAACTTTGGAAGATCCGGTGCCACCGCACCTGATACTGCGGGGGGCCGATGGGATCGCGTTTACGTAGATGACATCTCGATGATGTCTGGATATTCACCCCGGGCCGTTGGCCGGAAGGCCCCCTTCGTTTACTGGACCAACTAGTATGAACCCATCCAGGCCCGTAGCCAGGGGATGCGTTGGATGCGTACGCACGCCAATAGTCTCGGTCGCGTTTTGGAAATGACGCACCCCCTGGAAAAATCCTGGCTACGGGCGTGCCATCTTACACAAAACATTTTAATTTGGCCCCACCCCCCCCCCCCTCCCCCAAATAAATACAAAAAGGAAATAAAAAATATAAATAAATAAATAAATACATTTAAAAAAAATACTAATTCTGAAGATGAAGAAAAATCTGCGGATATAATACAGACGACGGAAACAAATGTTTAATCACGTTTTAAATGAGCCGTTTTTTAACTCTGGAATTGGCACATTCTCGTTTTCTCAGGACAAAATTGAAATACGATTTGATACAATTGAAAACAAAAATTATAACTAGTTGGGAAACCTATAGTATGATAAAACATTTTCTCTACGATCAAATAAACATTTGATCCATATCAAATTGTAATTTCTGCGATTAAGCAGTTGTGAGCCCTATTTGAGACCAGACGTTCTTTAATTGTAAGAATATTGATAAAAATTGGTACAAACATGGTAAAAAATAGAGTTGTTCGATGTTATGGAAATGTTTTTCCTTACATTTTCTTGGCAATCAAATAAACATTTTTGCCATATAACATTTCTGAAAAATGTAATTAAAGGGATAGTTGATTTTTGGTATAGAGGGCGCTACACAATTTTTTTTTGTTTGTGATATAATGAAAAACTGATATATTTGAAAGAGCATACAATTTTAATGACAGAATAAACTGTATTTGATCAACATCAGTTCAGAAATGGCTGAAATATCCATAAACATAACCATTTGTAATAAATGTGGGGCCCCCACAAATATTAGACAATTTTGAACCAGCCGTTAAAACAAAAACAAAATGCTTCCTCTTTTCAAAATTTTACAAAAGAGGTTTTTAGATAGTTGTTCATTATCTTTCTGATTATCTAATCACTGTTTCAACAAAACATTTCAAGCACAATATCTTATTTCAAATGGCTGTAACCGATAAGTGTTTAGAGAGGGCCCTCTTGAGTTCTAATGGCTCTTTTTTAATGATAGCAGGCTTTATACATATTTATGAGTTTCAACCATTTTAAACAAAATATTGGGCATGTAAAGTTTTGCATCCATAAACATAACCATTTGTAATAATTGTGGGGCCCAACAATTATTTGATAATTTTGAACCAGCCGTAAAAATAATTTTAAAATGCTTCCTCTTTTCAAAAATTTACAAAAGAGGATTTAAATAGTTGTTGATTATCTCTCTATCTAATCACTATTTCAACAAAACATTACATGCACAATATTTTGTTTAAAATGGTTGAAACTCATGAGTGTTTAGAGAGCGCCCTCTTGAGTTTTGAACGGCTCTTTTTGAATGATGACAGGCCTTTTACTTAGTCGTTTGTAATTTTGTATTCCTTTCAAGCATGGTGGAGTTGTATTAGTTTTTAATGTAAAAGTGCAGGTTTAGGTTACTAAAATTCAGTTTGACCCAAACTGTACTCTCTTTACCAGAACTCACCTAGGCCTATCCCTTTAAGTAATTGTGAGCCTTTTATAGACCAGACGTTTGAACCTTGTATATACGATCTGTCCCTACTTATTACAAAAAATATTTAGTTCGCACATTTCCTAGAATTCAAATATTATATTTTCGGATAATAATGATAATAATGTCAAAGCTTCTTTTGAGACCTCACATTTCTTCACGTATTACCATTTTCTGAAACATTATAAAGCTGTTTCAACCGTTTTACAACATTTATATAATGTTTTTTTGTTTGTGTTAGTGGGTACGCTGGTATTCGTGTGTACGACATTGCCAACGATGGCCAGCATCCGACGTGACCACCTTGACTTTGACAGATGACAGTACCGTCACCTTGCCGGAAGGACCTTTGCTTCATATTGTGCACTCAGGTATAATATACTCCTTCTTGTCGGGTATACAAGAGCGTATTTATAATATGGAGGGGGGGGGGGGGGGGGGGGGGCAAAGCTCTGCTTTCCACTAACTCTGAATTGCAATCCTTACCTGTCGTTTACAGGGCTATTATTTCAAACCTCAGTATTTTAAACATTAAAGGGGTAGTACAGTTTTGTTCAAACAGATATTACTTAACTAAAACCTGCCAATTACCATAAAAACTAGCAGCTCTAATTAAATTATGCTTGTACAAAAACATATACACGGCTAAGATCCCAAGTCGAAAAATTTCCCGTAGAAACCCATAGGACACACATAGGAAAATCCTATTGGTCTATATGGGTCTCCTATGGGTTTCTATGGGACCCATAGACATTTCCCAGGTCGAAATTCCCATAGAATCAAAAATCCATAGAAACCCATAAAAACCCATGTTCCACTTTCCCTATTAAAACCCATAGAAACCCATAGAAACCAATAGGCATATGGGTTTATATGGGTCTCCTATGGGTGCTGGTTCTATGGGAATTTCGACCTGGGTTACAGGGCAGTTTTCACTCAAAAAGCAGCTATTAACAACCGAGGGTGCCCTCCAGACACCTCAAGTTTCATCAATTTGTGCTCCCCAGTTACTCTTGCAATCCTCACCCCGGACCTATCGCTCACAGTGCCATTATTTCAAACCCCAGTATTTTAAACAATCAAGAGGTCAAACAGATAATTACTTAACTAAAACCTGCCAATTAACATACAAACTAGCAGCTCTAATTAAATTATGCTTGTACAAAAACAAATACACGGCTAAGTTATACAGGGCAGTTTTCACCAAAAAAACCCCAGCTATTAACAACGAAGGGCGCCCTCCAGACACCTCAAGTTTCATTTTCATCAATTTTCAAAGGAGAATTCCGGACGAGTTAAAACAAAATACAGTATATTGGAAATAAATCTAGGGATGTGCTTGAATATTTTCAGGATTTGACTCTCTTTGGTTGATTTCTAAGATATTTTTTCTAATGTCATTAACTCTGAGGAAATAATTAAATATACTGCACACAATCATGAGACCCTTACGTAGCACCCTCACTTTGCTCGATTTCTTGAGTAGGCTTGAATCCGGTGCCACTGCATAGTGAGCACTGCATGTGTCATTCATAATAGCCGGTCATGCAGAGCCAGCAAATTCAATAACCACGTTTACAGGACTTTGTGTCTATTCAAATTCCAATGAAAGCCAAACGTGTTACAATTTCGGGCAGGCAAGTATTTTCAAACGGTTCAACAATGCAGTAATGTTCAAAGGCACGGTTGAGTGGCGCATCGTGGACTAAACTATTCATGATCGAGCATTGTATTGGTCCGATCAAAAGAACACATTCGCTGCAGTGTAAAAACAGAGATAGGCGCATATATAGGGAGGGTCGCACGTCACAAATTGATGCATTGTGGGATAGAACAAGCTCGCTCGCGAATTTGTGTCATTAGAATTTCAAAGCCAATTATAAGAACCCACAATCATGCTTTATTTATACAAAATTGTGTTTATTGACCTAGAATATCTGTCTTTCAATCATTAGAAGCTTGAATTCGTGTGGAAGTCCACTTTAAATCAACTAAGTGAATGTGATGTTTGCTAAAAAATATCATTTAATAAAGATATCATTAAAAACCTTATTAAAACAAATGTTGGGTATATTTTTAAAAGTGTTTGTATATTTCCCAAATTATTGAATAAAGGTTGATCCAAAACATTTATCCCAATCAGATATGTTTACGGATAATTCAGCTGTTTTAAACAGTTTATGATAAAAAATAAATATCTTTTCAATTCTGTGCTTTTTCTAATTTTGTACTTAGCTGTCATTACCTCACTTTCTTGAAGCGCCCTCTAAACCAAAACTGAACTACCCATTTAACACTTAAAGTGCCAATTTCTAGCGTGTCAACTTGTAGTTACCTAATGGGAACACGACTAAATAAATAATGTCACACTTTTTAGGAAAAATATATTCATGAACATCTATCACGCAAAATAAAGAATTACGGATTTACGGGGGCTTATATATACATGCAAAAAAAAGGTAATGTGGCTTCCTAATGGTATACCCATTTACGGCAAGACTTGAAAGAACGTCATCGCGGAGGAGCATATTATGCCCCAGCTCTATAAGGGTTACCGGAATACAAGAAACCTTTAATTCCGTACATTATTATTAGTCGACCAGCAACCATGTTTAGGTGTCAAATTTGAAAGAGCATATAATTTTAATGACAGAATAAACTGTATTTGATCAAAATCGGTTCAGAAACGGTTGAAATATGAATAAATATATCCGATTGGATTAAATCTGGGGCCCAGATTTAGTCCATGATTTAAAACAAAAAAAATCAAAAGAGGTTTAAAGAGTTGTTGATGATCTATCTATTAAATAATTATTTTTTAGAGAGCGCCCTTGTGTGTTTTAATTAATGGCTCTTTTTAAATGATAACAGGCTTTTACTCAGTCGTTTGAAAAATTGTAAATACATTTCGAGCATGGTAGAGTCGTAACTTTTGTAATATTATTGTGCAGGTTTGGGTTACTAAAGTTCAGCCTTACCAAAACTGTACTACACCTTTAACGGGAACCTGGTGGACTCTTTATTATTAACTAGGCTATTTGGGTTACAAAGTATAACATTTATCATTATTTTTAACCTTCGTGTATGATTCTGTCATTTCGTTTACACATGAATCAAGTATGTAATTCAATTTTAATTTGTCTTACTTATATTACAGAGACCTTAACATGCACATCAGATGGTATAACATATGACATTGACAATGGGCAATGCACGGAAACGGATACAGCGTCTCAGTGCTCGTGTAGTCCAGGGTTCACCTTGGATAGTGATACTACAATGTGCCTTGAAGGTTGGTGATTGTTGTGCTGTATTTATTAGTGATACCTTTCCATGTCAACTTCTCCACATTACATTGATTATATGAGTAGCATTCGGAAATTTCATTTGTTTTTCATTGAATTGTGAGATAATTTAAGTGGGCTCTTACATCATTACAGTCAGTGGCGTAGCTACGGGGGGGGGGGGGCACGGGGGGCCTGTGCCCCCCCCCCCCAATAATTTTTAAAAACAATAGAAAACAAGGGGCCATTTTTTGAAAAAACAAAGAAATGCATAAGGTGTGCCCCCCCCCCAATAATTTTGCGTGCCGCCCCCCCCCCCCCCAATCAGTCCGACCACGCTACGCCACTGATTACAGTGGGTTCTTTGTACACAGTTATACATTTCTAATGAATAATAGGAAATCCAAAACTTAAATCGTAAATATCTTTATAAGGCCATGAAAAATAAATTGTTGGATTGGCGTAAGCCGCCGACCCTAAAAATACCGCCGACCCTAAAGGTTTTTTTCAGATTAAATTTGTTTTATTGTATAAACAACAAAAACAAACAAACAAATTTCCAATTGCGATATGTGTTATGTGTTTGTTATATGTGTGTTTTCGTGTATTTGTGCGATCCTGCAAAAAAAAAAAAAAAAAAAAAAAACCTACCTACCTACCCTCATTTTTGGTTGCCCGTTACTCCAATCCAACATTCTTTTTTTTTTAGGGGGGGGGGGGGCCTAACAAAAGGACAATATTTCAAAAAGAAAAGCCCGTTCCATGCTTCCCTTTCTAATAGACTACAGCAAGTTTTGAGATAACATCGTGAGTTATAAGCAAGTTTTATGGATTTTGACAATGTTGCAATATCCCTTTAAGCTAGACAAAAAAGACAGAAATTGCCAATTATCACTTCAGAAAAATTCAGAAAATAGCTAAATATCCAACATTGAAACAGAAACAACTTTTAAAAAAGGGCAATGTTTCTTGCGTAATTCATACCATTTTCCATAAGGTTGATAAATAATAAGTAGGTTTTAAGATTTAGTCCAAGGACCTTCTGCACGAATTGGGAAACTGTAAATATCAATGGGAAAATCAGTGAGTATATCACAATGTCAATTATCCTTTAAATGCTTCTTTCATTCTGTCTTTACAAGTGCTCCCTAAAGATGCAGGATTATTTGCCTACCACATAATGCTTTTTGTTATGGATGTTATAATGGCCCGTATTCACAAAGGAGGTTTGTACAAACCATGGTTTAAACCATGGTTTACATTTATGGAATGCCACTTGTAAACTGATGGAGAGAGAATGTAAATTCCTTACTTGTTAACAATTTTTATGGTACACATTCTCTCTCCATCAGTTTACAATTGGCATTCCATAGATGTAAACCACGGTTTGAACCATGGTTTGTACAAACCTCCTTTGTGAATACGGGCCAATGTTTGTTTGTTTTTTGGCGGGGGGGGGGGGGGGGGGGTGGGGACGTTGGTACGCCCCTGCTTTCATACTAACTAAATATCTCTCCTTTAAATCAGGTGGTGCAGGTCCATGCGATACGCAAATCAAGATAGCAACTCGAACGGCAGACGGCACCATTTACCTGGGCAACGGTAAGATTACGAACAAAACAAATAATTGTACCACCATTTACCCAACTCTCCTGGGGGTGTTTCACAAAGATCCTAAGTTGATCTTAGCATTAAGATGGTCTTAAATATTATGGAAATCCATTAGTGTCTTGAAACAGTTTTATAAAACTTATGTTGAAATGCATAAAATGTTGATTCAAATCATATATATTTTCTAATTATCAAAGAGATTCATAATCTTCACATAAAATTCATGAAATCTCTTTGATAATTAGAAAATATATATGATTTGAATCAACATTTTATGCATTTCAACATAACTTTTACAAAAATGTTTCAAGACACTAATGGCTTTCCATAATATTTAAAGGGGTAGTTTAGTTTTGGTAAGGCTGAACTTTAGTAGCCAAAACCTGCACAGTAACCATTCTAAACTATAGTTATAACTCAACCATGCTCGAAAGATATACAAAATTACAAAAGACTAAGTAAAAAGCCTGTTATCATTCAAAAAGAGCCATTATAACACAAGAGGGCGCTTTTTAAAAAGGCATTGGTTTCAACCATTTTTCATACAAAATAATGTATGTGATGTTTTAGTGATATAATGATTAAATAGCGAGATCATCAACAACTATTTAAAAAACGCTTTTTAAATTTTTTTTAAAAGTGCAAGCATTTTAAAAAAAATTTCTAACAATCATCTAATTATTTGGGCCCCAAATAATTATAAGATCAGATACATTCATTGATATTTCAGCCATTTCTGGGTCGATTTTGACCAAATAAAGTTTATTCTGCCATTAAAATTGTATGTTCTCTCAAATTCGACACTCAGTTTTTCATTACCTCACAAAAAAATTGTGATGTGCTGCGCCCTCTATACCAAAACTAAACTACCCCTTTAAGACCATCTTAGTGCTAAGATCAACTTAGAATCTCTGTGAAACACCCCCAGGTAAAACCATTAACACAGCGCTAGAGCTACTGTCAACTGATTGTATTTAGGTATATGCAGTCAAATTTTCATTTATTAAAGTTTTTCTTCAAAGAAAAACCAATATTAGCCAAATTATATCTTTACAGAAAGTTGAAATCATACAGAATATGAAAATATTACTTTCCAAGTACTCGCACATCCAAAAATTGAAAAAAAATGAAAATAGTAAACACTGCCTCAAAACCCCCAATCCAGCGACGAGCGGAGTCAGTAGATGTGTGTGTTGTACTGACGTAATGAAAGGGGTTATCCAATAGGAAGCTTCGGTATCTACCACATAATATACTGGAATTATACCCCTTTATACCGATGATTCCGTGGTTGTTTAAACTATTTTCTGTACAATTATGGTGGCTTAAAATTTGTGAACTAATGAAACAACAACTTATATTCGTTGTAAAGTTATTCTTTTATTCATTAATGTGCTTGATAAAGTAAAAATAGGTAAATGAATCACCTAGTCTGCGAGTGGAATCATACTCTGTGCGGTGCGACGTGCAACGCTGGCGGCATGCATGATACGTGCAGAGCCTCGACCGTGCGCGTACGGTGGACAATGCATGCAACAGCGGTTATTGTATGTAGCTCGCTTCAATTCAGCTCGCGCTAGCGAGTTAGGAAATTACCGAGATTATCAGCTCATTTTTTTGCTGTTTTTGCAGGTAATTGTTCTCGTATTTGTTTCAAAAGCCTTACAAACATGTAAGTAAAATAAGAGATAGTCTAGAATAGGTGTGATCGTAATAATCTTGCATTTTCGTTCCTGTTCGGAACTTTTTAAAAGTGCAATTACTTACAAGGCAGTCATGGCAGTTGGCGCGGCAGCTAGCTAGGTAGCTAGAGCACAACCTGTCTCGCGGGGTGGGGCCGCTGAAACTCTAGTGCGTGTTCCGTATCATTCAACTGACGGGCATTTTTTTTTTTTCGAGGCACGTTCAATTTGCGTCTCTCAATTTGTCAAACAAATCTATAATTTTGCGAAAATAACCACTCATACGGTAAAAAATGTACTTTTACACTAACATTGGGCAATTTTCTAGAAATTTTTTTTTTCATTTCTGATGTTGCACAACGTCACGAGC
Source organism: Echinarachnius parma (assembly GCA_037951105.1). NCBI lineage: Eukaryota > Metazoa > Echinodermata > Echinoidea > Clypeasteroida > Echinarachniidae > Echinarachnius > Echinarachnius parma. The sequence goes on from JBAMJV010013530.1 coordinate 43,631, forward strand.
GAGCGATGTATACCGCGGCGATTGCGCATGCGCAATCGATATAGCAGAGAATTCATCCCTTGTCATACGTCATCGACCTAAGCGGCGAGATCGGGGTGAATTTGGGCCTGGTTTGGAGGGAGAATTTTCTCATTTTCAATTTCGATAAAAAAATAATTTTTAAAAATTCAAAAATCTGAATTTCTCGAGGCTTGTAAAGTACAAGATAACCTTCACAATCATACCAAATTCGACTCAATTTATAATCAATGAAAAAAATCTTTAAAACAAGAGCTGGACATTTGTATAAACATCTGTAAGTATTTGCTCTATGGAAAGAAAACGAGAAAATGATGGACCGTAGGCGGATACATTGAATTGAAAACAGAGCAAAACGTTTGTTACGTTGATGGTTCCCTTTATAATGCACGAACACTCTTGTTGAATTTAAAGTAGTTGATATACATGTTGCTATACAGCTTTAACAATAATGATTAAAGCCTAGTGCCCACTGTGCGATTTGCGCCCTGCGAATTAGCGCAAATTGATAGCGACCTCGGATCTGTGTGAATCGCACCAGTTCGTCGCGAGTCAGCCCGATTTCATTGCGTACGCGATTTTTTCAGTGTCCACTATGCGATCTCACGGCGACTTCCCCTGGGAAATGCCTTGGCCACGCATGCGTGCATGGTCGAGGAATACAGCCAGGAATTGGTCTCTCTTGCTTGTCTTTATATCATCATCTGCTTTTGGAGTTTTTTTTTAATGTGTGCGATTGCGGTCAATATGGGCGTGCTCACTATGCTTGGATCTGCTTGCGAATGTGCCCGACAGAAGCCGGAGGTCGCCAAATTTGTTAACATGTCGAAAATCTGGCAACCGCTACCAACACCACCCCTGCGGACGCGATTTACGGCAATCAGGTGCGACCATTGGGTGTCCACTGCACGATTTTTCCACGGATCTCAAGGGATCGCTCCCACTCTGGCAAGATCTCTCTAGATCGCTAGGCGCAAATCGCACAATGGGCACTACGCTTAACAGTCCATATTTTTGTTTTAAAGACACCTGTCTGTGTCGACCAATGCTATAATCGTGCAATTCAGTGAAACTCCAAGTGGTTTTTGACTGTCACGTAGAGGAATATGCAACAATTGTTTACATAACTTATATTTTGTCATGCCGGAAAGTACAGTTTAGGTCAAGCATAATTTGTATAATCCGAACTTGCAAATTATTATAAAAAAAACTAACAGTAATAACATAGTGCAATGGTGCTGGAATGGTAATATAACATATATATCGTGTTTCAGTTATTTGGCCATTTTTTTTTAAACAACCGTTAACACAGGAGAGTGCCCTCCAACATGTCCAATCACCTCAATTTTCAACCATATTTGTAATCAAAAATAATGTGAATGTAAAGTTTGGTAAAACTTATTATTTGCTGGATATCAATCAATAAAACAGTTCTAAAAACATTTTGGTAGATTTGTAAATATGGGTAGCCGAATTGTTAAATATTCTTTTAAAATTATTGAATAAACGTTGGTCCCCCTTAGTTGATTCTGTGATTAAATTGGGTCCTCTTACACTCAGTTTGTCCTCACCAACAAGATCTTTCTTGAAGCGCCCTCTTTACCAAAAGTAAAGAAGCCTTTAAGTAAGCATACTTTTAAAATGATATTTTACATGATTATGTTAAAGGGGTAGTTTAGTTTTGGTAAGGCTGAACTTTAGTAGCCAAAACCTGCACAGTAACATTATAAAATAATAGTAGGCTAATAACTCCACCATGCTCGAAAGATATACAAAATTACAAACGACTAAGTAAAAAGCCTGTTATCATTCAAAAAGAGCCATTAAAACACAAGAGGGCGCTTTTTAAAAAGGCATTGGTTTCCACCATTTTTCATACAAAAGTATGCATGTGGTGTTTTATTGATATAATGATTAAATAGCGAGTTCATCAACAACTATTTTAAAAACGCTTTTGAAAATTTTTGAAAAAGTGCAAGCATTTTTTTATTTTTTTTCTAAAAATCATCTAATTATTTGGGCCCCAAATAATTATAAGATCAGATATATTTATTGATATTTCAGCCGTTTCTGGGTCGATTTTGACCAAATAAAGTTTATTCTGCCATTAAAATTGTATGTTCTCTCAAATTCGACACTCAGTTTTGCATTACCTCACAAAAAAATTGTGATGTGCAGCGCCCTCTCTACCATGGGCGTCAATACTTACGTAATACCCATTCATCAGGGGGGGGGGGATGGATGAATGGATCATCCCCCCCTGATCAATGGGTATCAATGACAGATCGACGCCCGTGCCCTCTACCAAAACTAAACTACCCCTTTAAGATATGAAAATACGTTAATATACTGATTATATTATATGTAATGATTTCTCTTATTGTTTGTTATTGTTATTTTGTTTTGAGCAATGAATAAAATAAATATCATTGAAAACAAAAACAAAATACTTACCTGATTCTGTTATGGATTGCGCTTGAAATTATGGAAAAATATTATAATCAATATTGTTATAATTATTTTGACTATTGTATTATTATTGTTACTATTATTATTATTATTATATTATTATTATATTATTATTATTAATTGATATTATCATTATTTCTTTATTTGTTGGTAACATTATAATGATTATCATTATTAGCATTACATTTTGTTTAAATCATGTATCATTTCCTTAAAGAAACCCACGTATTTGCCCGCAAGAGGGGCAGAGTCTTGGATGGATATCCCAGGACTTACGGACAAGAGTTCCCGGGTCTGCCCGACAACCTGGACTCGGCGCTCTTCTATCCGCCAAATGGCAAAACGTTCTTCTTTAAAGTAAGTAGGGATCAATGAATCATTAGATCAGAATGGAAGGTCGGTGTTTACCTAATCAGAAGAAAATCCACCTGGTCATGGGATGTATTTTGATATTATGGCGTCATAATATCCACCCCCCCCCCCCCTCCCCCATACCGAGAACGGGTGAGAAGTTAAACATTGTGAAAGAACCCTAGAAACATTGGCTGATTTTTTTGGGACTTGTGTTTACCGTGCCGGGACCAACACTTTGAGCACAGTCTGCTCACTTGAACGAAGTGGGTTGTGGTCCTAAATGTCAATCAATGTACAGAGATTAGCAACATGGTCAAAATCTAAAAATAATAAAAGAGTACTCAGGCGGTTCTCCCATATCATGTACCTCGTTGCATTATCTAACTAACAGAAGCATGGCACGTGCTTTTGGTTATCCACATGTCCTTTTCGATAATTAAAGATATACATTATTGAAGTGTTCTGATGCCTGTGACACTGGGAGAGGAGGGTGGCAGCTCTGCCCGAAAGTCCCACCTCCGCCGCGGATCGCCTGATAGCGGCCACAACATGAGATGGAGTGTTTCCGGATTTGGGTAAGGATGGAGGGAGAGTGGCTGCGTAAGGAGATCGTATCTCTCTGGTAGAACCACCGGACATTGAACCAGGAGGGAGAGCACCATCGGAAACCAGGGACGGGCTGGATCTTCAATAGTTTTTTTGGGGAGGAGGGCGAACGGGGGAAACGCATACGCGATGAACCGACCCCACTCGATCGAGAAGGCATCCACCGCCCATGCTACTGGGTCTCGGGTGCGGGAACAATAGACCGGAAGGCGGTTGTTGACCGCCGATGCGAAGAGGTCTATGTTGGGGGTCCCGAACATCTGGCAAATCTGGTCGAAGAATAGAGGGTGGAGGGACCACTCGTTATCAGATTCTGGTCCCCAGGAATGTGGACTGCCAACGGAGAGATGTCGTTCGCCCTGCACCAGTCCCAAAACTCGAGAGCTAGACAGCAGAGCGACCGAGACCTGGTACCGCCCTGGCGATTGATGTACGCCACCACTGTGGTGTTGTCCGAAACCTGACTTGCCTCGGAGCAACGGGAGAAAGTGTCTCATGCCCTGGGAGACAGCCTCGAACCCCCTCGAACTCCAGAAGATTGATATAACGCAAGGAATGAGCTGTGGACCAAACGCCGGACGCGTGGCGGCTTTCTAAATGAGCACCACATCTATGCAGTGACGCATCCGTGAATAGCGTGACGGAGGGCGAAACTTCCGCGAATGGTTTCCTTAGAGTTAGGAAGGAGGGATCTGACCACCGAAGAAGTTCGGTGTGCACCCCTAGATTCAGCGGAACTAAAGTTCTTGGATTGTCTTGACCCGAGTTGAAACACCCGAGAAAATGAAGCTGAAGGGGCCGAAGAAAGCGACGGCAATTTATACCCTTGCTTTCAGCATTTTTGTATCACCTGACGAAGTGTTGCAGCGGCGCACGAAACGTCGTGATCTTTAGATTCCTTGTTGACCATACATTGGCATTGCGAGACAAACGAATATCATTAGCGATATTATTAACGATACCATTTCCGCAATGAGTAATATTTTTAGTATTATGGTGTTTTCTTTTATAAAAGACAATTAACCCTCGACATTTGTTTTTTTTTGGCTCGCATAATAAGGGAACTACGACATTTAACGCATTCTCATTAACAACATAAATCCATCGGAAAAGATATCGCTAGTAATATTCGTTTGTCTCGCAATGTGGTCAACAAGGAATCTAAAAGATCACGACGTTTCGTCTTGGTGTTTCGTCAGGTGTGATACAAAAATCCATGTTGAAAAAGTGTGGTCGAGAAGGTGCGTTTCCTAGAAATATTGTTTTAAATAGTATATACCTTTTTCTATTTACAGGGTGATCAATACTGGAAAGTAAAGAACCAGCGGATTTTTGCCGGCTATCCCAAGAGCATCCGTTCTCTGCCCGGTGTCCCAACGATGTTGATCAATTGGATGCGATTTTCCTTTACAGCGGAGATAACCAAATCTATTTCACGTCAGGTAAGTATCCTTAAATTCATTTCAAGTCAAAATTCCTTCCTAAGTACACCCTAGATTGCATAATTTTAAGTAAGACATTGCAAAGCATCCTGACCGTGCACGGGC
>JBAMJV010013531.1:0-41935 GCA_037951105.1 Echinarachnius parma
GGTCTACCATTAAGCTACGATTCATCTACCATTGATCCACCATTCACCTACCACAGTGTTATCATAGTTCCACCACTCATCTACCATAGGGCTACCATTCATTTACATCAGACCCACCATTCATCAATCATTTATCTACCATTCATCTACCACAGTGATATTTTTGTGATATCACTGTTGTACCATTCATATACCATATATCCATCATTCATCTACCATAGGGCTACAATTCATTTACCACTGTGATATAATTGTTCCACCATTCATCTACCATAGAGCCACCGTTCATCCACAACTCAATATCATTGTTCTACCATTCGTCTACCATAAAGCCACAATTCATCCACTATATATAGGTCTACCATTCATCTACCACAGTGATATCATTGTTCTACCATTCATCTACCATAGAGCCACCATTCATCCACCACTCATATACCATTCATCTACCACAGTGATATCATTGATCCACCATTCATCTACCACAGTGATATCATTGTTCTACCATTCATCTACCATAGAGCCACCATTCATCCACCACTCATATACCATTCATCTATCACAGTGTTATCATAAGTCCACCATTCATCTACCACAGCGATATCATTTTTCTACCATTCATCTACCATAGAGCCACCATTCATCCACCACTCATATACCATTCATCTACCACAGTGATATCATTGTTCTACCATTCATCTACCATAGAGCAACCATTCATCTACCATAGGGCTACGGTACCACCCATGCATCTACCACAGTGTTATCATATGCCCACCATTAATCTACCATAGACATACCATTCAGTGATATCATTGTTCTACCATTCATCTACCACAGGGCTACCATTCATATACCATTTATCTACCAGTGTTATCATACGTCCGCCATTCATATACCAAAGCGATATCATTTTACTACCATTCATTCTACCATAGAATCTAACATAGAGCCACCATTCATTTACCACAGTGCTTTCTTTCATTCTACCATAAAACTACCATTCAATTACATAAAAACTACCATTGATCCTCCATTCACCTACCACAGTAATATCATATAGTCTCTCCATTCATCTACCATTCATTAACATGAGATCCACCATTCATCTACCACAGAGTTACCATATTACATCAACCATTCACTACTATTCATCCACCATATGTAACAAAATGGTACGTTAAATTGTAGCTGTATGTACGCATTTTGTATGGTATATTCAGAATGGGGGTTTGGGTCTTGATCTATGGTACAGAATGGTGGCTGTAGTGCGTTCTAGTATGCATAATGGTGAATGCAATGCCGCTCTATTGTAAACAGAATTGTGACTATAGCGTGACTATAATATATTGAATATTTGAGAAATCTAAACTTAATGTTAACTTACAATACACACATGATACATATTAAAAATATGAATTTAATGAAAGTGGCAGGATGTATTTGGTTTACATAAAAAGTCGTATGCATGTACATATGCTAAAAACTAAAATAAATCTACAATCTAAACTATACAGCAATAGTTAGTCTTAGAGCACCACAGGAGTAGGAAAGCTGTGATTAATTAACGTATATTTGTCCCGAGAAATATTTCCTCTAGATGCTCGTTGTACAAATCAAACAGTGAGCATTATTTGGGCATAGTATACTGTAATACTGTTATTGCCAAGTAACAAAGAAGTGAGTCAATGGGACTGTAGTATAAGAAAACCACATGACCGGAGTCCCTACTTACTGCCAAAGAGTCAAGATAAGATTGATTTTATTTGCCAATAACATTCATATTTTAGCTCTCAATGAGACCTACTTAGACGATTCCATTAGTGACAATGAATTGCGTATTCCAGGTTACGATTTAATTCGTAAAGATAGAAATCGAAATGGAGGTGGTGTCGCTATTTATATTCTTTATAATATTTGCTATGAGCAGATCGCTTCTGACGCACTTGAATCACTTGAAGCAACTGTAATAAGAGTTCAACCTAAATCTTCTGATCCTTTCTTATTTTTGTCATGGTATCGCCCACCAGGTAGTAAGATTGTAATGATAGATCATTACGAGAATGTGTTGTCTTTTATTGACACATTTCGCTTGTATGTTGAATGGGGGATGTAAATTGTGATATAAGAGCAAACTCTCGGTCGAATGTGACAAAACGGTATGAAGAAATTAATTAATACTTTGTATTCAATGCAACAAATAAATATTGATCGGCCCACTCGAGTCACAAATAATTCAATGAGTTTGATAGATCATATGTTAACCAATGACATAAATATGGTTGAATCACATGGAGTAATTGATGTAGGTTTAAGTGATCATTATTTATGTTATTTGTATTGGAAAGTTAAATTGTTTAATCACCCAAAATAATTTCATTTAGAAACTTTTAAAATGTTGATATGGAAGTTTTTCGCAATCATTTATTAAATCATTCTTGGCACGAAATTATATTAACTTATTCCATTGATGAAGCAGTGGAACTTTGGGAAAGTTTTGTAATGAAGACTGTGGATGAACTCGCCCCAATGAAAAAGAAACGTGTTCGTAAGCAGCCAGCTCCGTGGATGAACTCAGACATTATTCAGTTAATGAAAAGAAGAGATAATTTGAAAAGACAAGCTTTGAAAAATAAAGACGATAGTATTATGAATTTGTATCGTAAAGCTCGAAATTTAGTGACGAAGACAATAAGAATAGTTAAGAAAGAACATTTTGCTAATAAGTTCAACAAGGCCTCTAATCTGCTAATGATAACTCAAGTGTTAATATTTGGTCAGTTTTGAAACCATTGCTTCCATCTAAAAAAACCTGTAAATAGCAATAAAGCTGATGAGAGCCAGCCTTTAGCTAATCATTTTAATGAATTCTTTGCTAACGTAGGGTCTAAATTGGCGTCTAAAATTCCCACTGTTGAGAGTAAACACGCTGTAAATGAGAATGTTCAATCTTGTTTTGAATTATTCCTTTCAGTGAAGAAAACGTATTAAAGACAATTTTAAGCATGACTAACAAAAAATCTGCTGATGTTGACAATATTCCTATGTTGGTATTGAAGATGGCAACTCCATACATTGTACCAACTCTTACTTATATTTTTAATAGGTCAATACGTGAAGGTGTTTTCCCTAGTAAATGGAAAAGGTCAAAGATAATACCAGTATACAAATCCGGTGATAAATCATCTCCTAATAATTATAGGCCCATTTCTATTTTGCCTTCTGTATCAAAGATTTTAGAGAAACTTGTTCAAGAACAAATAGTTTGTTATTTGAGAAATAATACTATTTTGTCAGAAGCCCAGTTGGGGTTCAGAAAAAACACTCAACTATTACTACATTATTGAAGGTCACAGACGACTGGCTAAGCGCGCTAGATCGCGGAATGTATACTGGTGCTGTCTTCATTGATTTACGAAAAGCATTCGATACCGTTAAGCCATCCATTTTATTGAATAAATTATCCAGTATTGCTTGTTTACCATGGTGTAGTAGCTATCTGACTGGTCGTCGGATAAGTACGCTTTTTAATTCTTCAACCTCGACAGAAATGGATATAGATTATGGTGTCCCTCAATGCTCGATATTAGGGCCACTTTTGTTTATTATATATATTGATGATATTGTGAAACACATAAAGCATTGCAATGTACATTTATATGCAGACGATACAGTGATTTATTTTTCTCACAAGGACACAAATGTTATAGAAGAAACAATTAATTCCGACTTATTGAATATCTATAGCTGGCTGTGTAATTCTAAACTGAACCTTAACTTTGATAAAACGGTCAGTATGTTATTTGGTTCTAATAAGATGTTACATAAATGTAATCATTTAAACTTAAAATTAAATGACAAGGAAATACAATATGTACAGTCTACAAAGTACCTTGGTATGATACTTGATTCAAATTTAAAGTGGAATTTACACATTGAAAATATTTGTATTCGAATTAGTAAATTGATAGGTCTTCTATCTCGTTTACGATATAATATTAATTTGTTAAACTTGAAAATTGTGTATAATGCAATGATTCTCCCAGTATTTGATTATGGAGACTTGGTATATGGAACTGCCTGTGCTAAACACACTGATTTATTGCAGAAGCTCCAAAACAGAGCTTGCCGAATAATGTTAGGGGTTAGCCCTTACAGACATATGTCAATTATAGATTTTCATGATCGAGTTGGTTTAAAATCATTAGCAGCAAGGCGAAGTTCTCATTTAAACTCAATGGTATATAAGGCAACACATGAGTTAACTCCGCTTTATTAAAAAGATCCTTTCAATTTTGTGATTATAGTTATTCTCTAAGATCAAATGGAAATTTATTTTTACCAAAACCAAAAACAGAATTTCTTAAACGCACATTTCTTTATAGAGGCGCGCATGAATATAATATGCTTCCCTCTGAAATAAAATCCTCGCCAAGTATTTTTGTATTTAATAAGAAATTGCATTATTTTATACCAAGTTTCGTTTAATACTCTTCGATGATATTGATTTCAGTAGTACAGACTGTAGGCTGCACTCGTAGTTGTAGCTTGCAATCATAATAATTGTTGAAATTCATTGTTAGTTATTGTTAATTGCTGTTAATGGTTAATTGTTTGTTGAAATTCATTTTTGATTATATTGTTAATTACTGTATTTATTGTAAATTGCTGTTAATTATTGTTAGTATATTGTTGTTAAGAGACCCCATGGTAGAACAGCAATGTCTGCATAGACGGCGCTGAATGGGCCATATCCCTCCGAATCTTTTGTATTTACTGTTTTTACTTGTGTTTCGGAAAATAAATAAATAAATAAATAAAATATCATTGACATACTTCAACAAAATTCCTCATAGCATTGCCTGGCAGGTGCTACATGTTCCTTAGAAACATGCCATTACACGAGAAAGTCAGATTGCCTCCGCAACAAGAGAATTCAAAGAATTCAAAGATGACAAATTGATCGTGTCGCAGCACGTGGTCACCCGTATCTATAATCTACCACAGGATCATCATTCATCATAGATATACCATAGAACACTCTTAATCATAGAGCGACCATAGATCTACCATTCACTTTAGAGCCACCATTGAATCACTAACCACCATTAATATACCATAAAGTCATCATCCACCATAGAGCTACCATTAACATATCTTACACCACAGGGAATATACCATTCAACAGAAATACCATAGAATATACTCTACCATATAACATACCGTAGAAATACCATACACCATACAGCCACAATAGAGCTACCATAGATCTACCATTCACTTTAGAGCCACCATTGAACAGTCAGGCCCACTCTCGCTTTTCCACTATTTTGAAAATGTCGATATACCGCTACGTCGCTCTCCGCGACGTCGCTAGATGGCGCATACATCGTGGCGATCAGCTTGCGATAGTGACATGCGATAATATCGGTGATCGAACAAAAATAGAATTTTGTACAGCCTATACGGTATACTACCCGTATAGTTACGCGGACGGCATGCATAGAGCCGACTCGCCCTACCTAGCTACCGGGGTAGGGTCAGCATGGCCGCAGCTCTGGACGGTCCGAACGCTCGCTGCGCTAGCTAGCTGCATCCGCGGGCTCGCTGTATCGATCGATTTAAAGTAAACGGCTGTCCTTAAAGACTATGTAAAAGTCAAACCGTCAACAATTTGAAATCTGAAATCAAAGTTACGATTTCCAACGCTATTTTCTTCAAATGTTCTGGATAGATCATTGAGAAAAATGCAAATCTGCAGATCAATTATCATTGATGGTACGAATGAAATAATAGGAAGGGGTTCAGGGTAGCGTTTTTCCGCTATTTTCAAGAATAGTGGAAAAGCGAGAGTGGGCCTGACTGTTGAATCACTAACCACCATTAGTATACCATAAAGTCATCATCCACCATAGAGCTACCATTAAAATATCTTACACCACAGGGATATACCATTCAACAGAAATTCCATAGAATATACTCTAAGAACTACCATATAACATACCGTAGAAATACCATAGACCATACAGCCACAATAGAGCTACCATAGATCTACCATTCACTTTAGAGCCACCATTGAATCACTAACCACCATTAATATACCATAAAGTCATCATCCACCATAGAGCTATCATTAAAATATCTTACACCACAGGGATATACCATTCAACAGAAATACCATAGAATATACTCTACCATATAACATACTGTCGAAATACCATACACCATACATCCACCATAGAGCTACCATAGATCTACCATTCACTTTAGAGCCACCATTGAATCACTAACCACCATTAATATACCATAAAGTCATCATCCACCATAGAGCTACCATTAAAATATCTTACACCACAGCGATATACCATTCAACAGAAATACGATAGAATATACTCTTCCATATAACATACCGTAGAAATACCATACACCATACATCCACCATAGAGCTACCATATATCTACCATTCACTTTAGAGCCACCATTGAATCACTAACCACCATTAATATACCATAAAGTCATCATCCACCATAGAGCTATCATTAAAATATCTTACACCACAGGGATATACCATTCAACAGAAATACCATAGAATATACTCTACCATATAACATACTGTCGAAATACCATACACCATACATCCACCATAGAGCTACCATAGATCTACCATTCACTTTAGAGCCACCATTGAATCACTAACCACCATTAATATACCATAAAGTCATCATCCACCATAGAGCTACCATTAAAATATCTTACACCACAGCGATATACCATTCAACAGAAATACGATAGAATATACTCTTCCATATAACATACCGTAGAAATACCATACACCATACATCCACCATAGAGCTACCATAGATCTACCATTCACTTTAGAGCCACCATTGAATCACTAACCACCATTAAATAATATGCCATAAAGTCATCATCCACCATAGAGCTACCATTAAAATATCTTACACCACAGCGATATACCATTCAACAGAAATACGATAGAATATACTCTTCCATATAACATACCGTAGAAATACCATACACCATACAGCCACCATAGAGCTACCATATATCTACCATTCACTTTAGAGCCACCATTGAATCACTAACCACCATTAATATACCATAAAGTCATCATCCACCATTATACAAATATGATAGTATGAACAATCTTTAGGTTATGTAGAAATATCTTCCACAATAGGGATACCATTCAACAGAAATACCATAGAAATATATTCTACCATATAATACACCATAGAAATACCATACACCATAGGTCGGCATCAATGATATACCATTGACCATAGAACTCACCATTCAGCAATTGTACCATACACATATCAGGGGCGGATCTAGCTTTTTGCTAAGGGGGGGTTTGACCCAATGACGATTTATTGCAGAAGCTCCAAAACAGAGCTTGCCGAATTATGTTAGGGGTTAGCCCTTACAGACATATGTCAATTATAGATTTTCATGATCGAGTTGGTTTAAAATCATTAGCAGCAAGGCGAAGTTCTCATTTAAACTCAATGGTATATAAGGCAACACATGAGTTAACTCCGCTTTATTTAAAAAGATCCTTTCAATTTTGTGATTATAGTTATTCTCTAAGATCAAATGGAAATTTATTTTTACCAAAACCAAAAACAGAATTTCTTAAACGCACATTTCTTTATAGAGGCGTGCATGAATATAATATGCTTCCCTCTGAAATAAAATCCTCGCCAAGTATTTTTGTATTTAATAAGAAATTGCATTATTTTATACCAAGTTTCGTTTAATCCTCTTCGATGATATTGATTTCAGTAGTACAGACTGTCCACGAGCCGCGAAGCGGCGAATTTTTTTTGCTATATTGAACCCCCGTAAGTGATTTTGTTAACTTTTTTCACTGAAAGCCGCGAAGCGGCGAATTTTTTGCTATTTTAACCTCCATAAGTGATTTTTGTTCACTTTTGTCACTGATAGCCGCGAAGCGGCGAATTTTTTTGTTATTTTAAACCCCCGTAAGTGATTTTTGTTAACTTTTTTCAATGATAGCCGCGAAGCGGCGAATTTTTTTGCTATTTTTAACCCCCGTTAGTGATTTTTGTCACTTTTTTCACTGCAGATAATTATTTCAAAAGAAATCCGATTATTAGTTCGTTTGTCAATTAGTGGTTCTTTGAAGCCTAAATGGAGATATTTTAACCTGTATTTTGTACTTTTATTCTACCTTTCAATTGTAGATGTGTATAAAACAATTAATATGTCGTTAATGTATTTACATTATTGTTTTCACATAATAAAACTAACCAATCATGTATCATTGGGGGGGGGGGGGGGGCTAGGGAGGGGGAGGGGGCTGCAGTCCTCCACAACTTGTCTGACTTAAAACCATACAATACATAAGCATTAAATAACAATTAATACACAAAAATGCAATGTGGTCAGCCCTCCCCCACCCCCCCCCCCCCCCCCTGGAATGAATCACAGCCGAATGTATATTTATATGCGCGACTTTGTACAGGAGTCAATGCAGACCGATGAGTAAATTTACTCCTCGACTTGTACAGGAGTCAATGTAGACCGAGGAGTAAATTTACTCCTCGACTTGTACAGGAGTCAATGTAGACCGAGGAGTAAATTTACTCCTCGATTTTGTACAGGAGTCAATGAAGACCGAGGAGTATAAATACTCCTTGCGGCCAGGAGTATTATACGATATCGATCAGGAGTGAACCCCAAAGACCACTGACTATTATGTAAGGGCCAAGCTTACTATGACCGAGGAGGAGCTACGCTATGCCGTCCTTTCTATCACAATCCGTATTGCGAAATGAACGTGGCGTCGTTTTACACGTACATGAATGCAATGTCGTTAAGTGTATGCAAATATCTACGAAGTTGCCGCCAAATAATACACGCGAATTCCTATTGGTCGAATTATACGCTAACGATGTGACGTAATCGAATGTAACAATAGAAAATCCGTGAACACGGTGCACGTGCATTGTGTGCGTGAGGAGGCGGGCGGGGGGGGGGGGGGGGATGTTTACAATGTTTATCACGGCCGTAAAGACTTACGTAATACCTATTCATTTTCAAAAGCCTCGAATTTATAACGGGGGAGGGGCGAATTTGAGCAAACAAGTTGGAAACAAAATGGACTATTTTTGAAGCCGAAAAACCAAAGAAATATATGAGGTGTGGCCCCCAATAATAATGCATCCCCCCTCCCCCCCAATTGGCCCGACCACACCATGTCACTGGGTGAGGAAATAATAATGAATCGAGTAAATGATGTTGGTATGATCTTAGTATTAATATAGAAAATCATTACGCAATCACACAGCCTCCTGTGAATTCCGCAGGCGAAACAGAATGATAATACCATGATTTTTAAATCTAAAGCTATAAGTGCTAACTCACTTACAATCAACAGAAGAGGTAAACGGAATGAGGAAAATGCAATTTTGAAAAACAGTTTTATGCCTACGGCTTAATTTCGCGAATTTGATTAAACCGTTTATCAATACGAATGAAAAGTTAAAGAAGTTGGCCAATAAACGCATGCATCATCATCATCTTCATGATTATCATAATCACCAGCATCTTATCATCATCTTATCATCATAATATCCATCAATGGTATCCATATTGCCATCATCATCATCACATCATCATCATCAACATCATCATCATAATGTATCATCATCATAATTTATCATCATCATTATATTTATCATCATTATAAACAGTCATCAATGTCATCCCCATCATTATCATCATCTTTATCATCATTATACCGAATAGACTCAAAAGTTATGATGAAAGTGGATTTTATGAATCAAAACCAGTACCTCTTAATTATTTTGTCGTAATAATTACAACTCCATCGCGTGCCCAAAACGTATAACAATTTACAAACGGTTAAGTAAAACACAATATTTTTTTGTAAAAAAAACATGCGTTAAATCCAGGGCATTCTCTAAAACATTTTGGATTAAACCATTTCTTGTAAAATATAGTGAAAATTGTATTTTTGTCAAATAGTGAAGTAATAGAGAGATCATCAACAACTACATGTATATTATACTTGAGAATGTGTGCCATTTTATATAAAAACACGGTGTAATATTTCATGTAAATGATGATTAGATATACATAATTATTCTCGAAAAAAGTTAATTATCCAGTTTGATATCTTCACACATTTTCTTACATAATCATATATATGGCGATGCTCGATATTTATTCCAATTAGATATTTGTTTAGAAATATCAAAATGTTACTTAACCGATTTGTATTTATCTGGTTTTTAAAGTAACGCACATCCTGTTGACAATGAGCATGCTAAATTTATTACTTTTTTAGATAGCGAATAAATTTCTGACAAAAATATATTACGCCTTATCGCTGCATGCCACATTTCTACCGATTATACCTTCTTCACGTTAATACTTGTTTTTGATGCCATAGTATGATTATATTATTGATGAATCCATTCTGATGTTGTGCAATAATGTTGTTAGGATTATGCAAACAAAACGCCCCCCGATACAAAAATAATACTCTTGCTCATGGAAATTAGTGCGTGCATGGCCATGTACACCAGTATGGTATAATACGCATTGAACTCATCACAATGCTCGTACGACAACGCGACTAAGTTATTGATTTTTTGCAGGTTTACCGAGAAATCGCATGAAGAGGATACCGATGCGAAATATTACATTTTCGATTGCAGAAGTATTAAACGATTTCATGAATTAGTTTTAGTAAATCAAACATGATATCAAAGTAATCCTAAGAAATAAACACATTAATAAATATATATCAAGGTGATTTTCCTTAAAATAACATACATCAGCGTGTAAGGACTTGTCATCATTATCATCATCATCTTAATCATCATTTTACCAATGTCATCATCATCATCCCCATCATTATCACCATCGTCGTCGTTATCACCATCTTATGAATACATTGTCACCGTTGTCACCATGTATTTTCATTATCATTATTACC
Organism: Echinarachnius parma; assembly: GCA_037951105.1. NCBI lineage: Eukaryota > Metazoa > Echinodermata > Echinoidea > Clypeasteroida > Echinarachniidae > Echinarachnius > Echinarachnius parma. The sequence goes on from JBAMJV010013531.1 coordinate 11,012, forward strand.
ATCACTGTCATCGCCATTATCATCGTGCATCTTCATTATAATTGTTACCATCATCATTATCATCGTCATCATCATCGTTTTCATCATTATACCTATCATTGTTATCAACATCATCATCATCGTTATCATCATATTACCAATCAACAATGTCATCACCCTCATCATAATTAGCATCATCTGATCAGTATGTCATCATCACCTTTATCATCATATTTACTATCATCATCATTTTCTTCATCATCATTTTCATCATCATCATCATCATCATCACCGCCGTCGTCGACTTGGTTGCATCGTCACCTTTGTCATCAAGAAGCATTATTATTATTATTGTTATCATCATCGCCGTTATCATCGAGCATCATCACCATCATCATCTTCATCATCATCATCATCATCATCATCATCATCATCATCATCATCATCATCATCGTCGTCGCCTCGGTTATCGCCATCACCACATTATGTATGCATCGACACAGGCATGACAGGTACGCCACATTTGCCAGGAATGTAGGATTTAGCAAGCATGCGCACGATGGTTTTCAATTCACGGCGATTTTAATTTACAGTAGATGAGTTTGATAATTTACCAAATATATTAATAGTAGCTGGTTTCCAGGACAATTTGTTATCATCTTGTATTAGTCCCAGGACGAAAAACCAATTGAAATTACCAATTGAAATTACCAATTGAAAATTACCAATTGTATATGGAAAAGTGAAACATGGAAAATGGAAAATGAAACAAATATGGAAAATGAAACAAATACCAATTGAAATTACCAATTGAATCCAATGGGTACCAATTGAAATTACCAATTGAATCCAATGGGTACCAATTGAAATTACAAATTGAATCCAATAGGTACCAATTGAAATTACCAATTGAAAATTCCAAATTGGAAACAAATTGACATTCCCAATTGAAAGTGGTTGGCAATTTGGACGTACAATGCACATGAGACATGTTGTACATTGGTGTCAATGTATAATAACACACAACTGGTCTATTCAAAATTCCTAAGTGCAATCTGGCTGTGCCAGGTTAGGAATTAATTTATACATATATAGCATGGCGCGTATATATATCACATGTGCAGTATATATAAAAAGTGGTTATAAAAAAAAATCAAGTCAAATTCAATAGAAAACTAATGGTATGACAAGGTAAACATGTATATGCAAAGTTTGTCTTAATAATTCTTACATAAAACACTAACAATTGACACATGAATAACGAAAGAATTTAACTTCAACATTAATATTTATTCATATTTTGTGTTTTTTTGTGTTGAAATCAGACCGCTAAATTGTTTCAATGGGTAAATGGGTACCCATTGGATTCAATGCATTTGTACCCATTGGATTCAATGGGTACCCATTGGTTTCAATGGGTACCCATTGAAACCAATGCCAATGGGTACCCATTGAAATCTGTTTAATGGGTACCCATTGAATTCAATTGGTACCCATTAAATTTAATTGGTACCCATTGAAACCGATGCTAATGGGTACCCATTGAAATCAGTTTTAATGGGTACCCATTGAATTAAATTGGTACCCATTGAAACCAATGCCAATGGGTACCCATTGAAATCAGTTTTAATGGGTACCCATTGAATTCAATTGGTACCCATTGAAACCAATGCCAATGGGTACCCATTGAAATTAGTTTCAATGGGTACCCATTGAATTCAATTGGTACCAATTAGAATTTCAATGGGTACCCATTGGTTTCAATGGGTACCCATTGAATTCAAATGGGTACCCATTAGAATTTCAATTGGTATTTCGTCCTGGGAGTATTAACATATTATTTCACATGATTGGTAATAACAGCGTCCATTTCATTTGTTAGTGCATGGGGGGGGGGGGGGGGGGGTCCCAAAACTACAAGACATCCCCGGCCCCAATCAACACATTCTCAAATGTATTCTATACAAAGTCATGGCCAGTGTGCTGGCTTGGGCGGCTTAGCAGACCACACAATGGTTATACATTTCAGTAGTTTATAGCTGGTCATGAACAAAATGGACTTGACTCTTTTGTTCCATAATCCATTCATAATCGTGGGAAAATTGCCCCCACTGACAAAAGAGCTACGCAAAGGGAAGTAAAGCCCGTTCTCTATACGAGTTTATGAAATCCCCATAGACTTTATCCACAACCCACTCGGTTCCCGTAGTCAAGGGGCTATGTTAAAGTGATAGTTGAGTTCTGGTAAGGAGAGTACAGTTTTGGTGAAACTGAATTTTAGTAACCAAAACCTGCATCATTACATTACAAACTAATAGTTATAATTAGAAAGGAACACAAAATTACAAATGACGTAGTAAAAATAATGTTATCATTCAAAAAGAGCCGTTAAAACGTATGAGGGCGTTCTCTAAACACTCATCGGTTTTAACCATTTTGAATCAAATATTGTGCATGTGATGTTTTGTTGAAATAGTGATTAGATATCGTGAGGCGACGACGATGATGATGATGATGATGATGATGATGATGAAGATGATGATGGTGATGATGCTCGATGATAACGGCGATGATGATAACAATAATAATAATAATGCTTCTTGATGACAAAGGTGACGATGCAACCAAGTCGACGACGGCGGTGATGATGATGATGATGATGATGATGATGAAAATGATGATGATGAAGAAAATGATGATGATAGTAAATATGATGATAAAGATGATGATGACATACTGATCAGATGATGTTGATTATGATGAGGGTGATGACATTGCTGATTGGTAATATGATGATAACGATGATGATGATGTTGATAACAATGATAGGTATAATGATGAAAACGATGATGATGACGATGATAATGATGATGATGATGATGATGATGATGATGATGATGATGATGATGATGATGATGATGATAATGATGATGGGGATGACATAGATGGGTATAATGATGATGATAATTTGATAATAATAATGATGGTAACAATTATAATGAAGATGCATGATGATAATGGCGATGACAGTGATGGTAATTATGATAATGAAAATACATGGTGACAACGGTGACAATGTATTCATAAGATGGTGATAACGACGACGATGGTGATAATGATGGGGATGATGATGATGACATTGGTAAAATGATGATGATAATGATGACAAGTCCTTACACGCTGATGTATGTTATTTTAAGGAAAATCACCTTGATATATATTTATTAATGTGTTTATTTCTTAGGATTACTTTGATATCATGTTTGATTTACTAAAACTAATTCATGAAATCGTTTAATACTTCTGCAATCGAAAATGTAATATTTCGCATCGGTATCCTCTTCATGCGATTTCTCGGTAAACCTGCAGGTTTATTTGTCTTTTTTTACAACGTTTAAAAATAGTGCTTTGTTGCATATAGGTGAGCAAGAAATGATACGCCACTTAATCCCTACAAAGAAATCAATAACGTAGTCGCGTTGTCGTGCGAGCATTGTGATGAGTTCAATGCGTATTATACAAGACTGGTGTACATGGCCATGCACGCACTAATTCCCATCTGAATGAGCAAGATTTTTTTTTTTTTTTAATCGGGGGGCGTTTTGTTTGCATAATCCTTACAACATTATTGCACAACATCAGAATGGATTCATCAATAATATAATCATACTATGACATCAAAAACAAGTATTGACGTGAAGAAGGTATAATCGGTAGAAATGTGGCATGCAACGATAAGGCGTAATATATTTTTGTCAGAAATGTATTCGCTATCTAAAAAAGTAATACATTCAGCATGCTCATTGTCAACAGGATGTAACAGTTAAGAGTTACTTTAAAAACCAGATAAATACAAATCGGTTAAGTAACATTTTGATGTTTCTAAACAAATATCTAATTGGAATAAATATCGAGCATCACCATATAATGATGTAAGAAAATGTGTGAAGATATCAACTTAACTGGATAATTAACTTTTTTCGAGAATAATTATGTATATCTAATCATCATTTACATGAAATATTACACCGTGTTTTGATATAAAATGGCACAAATTCTCAAGCATAATATACATGTAGTTGTTGATGATCTCTCTATTACTTCACTATTTGACAACAATACAATTTTCACTATATATTACAAGAAATGGTTTAATCCAAAATGTTTTAGAGAATGCCCTGGATTTAACGCATGTTTTTTTACAAAAAAATATTGTGTTTTTACTTAACCGTTTGTAAATTGTTATACGTTTTGGGCACGCGATGGAGTTGTAATTATTACGACAAAATAATTAAGAAGTACTGGTTTTGATTAATAAAATCCACTTTCATCATAACTTTTGAGTCTATTCGGTATAATGATGATAAAGATGATGATAATAATGGGGATGACATTGATGACTGTTTATAATGATGATAAATATAATGATGATGATAAATTATGATGATGATAAATTATGATGATGATGTTGATGATGATGATGATGATGGCAATATGGATTCCATTGATGGATATTATGATGATAAGATGCTGGTGATTATGATAATCATGAAGATGATGATGATGCATGCGTTTATTGGCCAACTTCTTTAACTTTTCATTCGTATTGATAAACGGTTTAATCAAATTCGCGAAATTAAGCCGTAGGCATGAAACTGTTTTTCAAAATTGCATTTTCTTCATTCCGTTTACCTCTTCTGTTGATTGTAAGTGAGTTAGCACTTATAGCTTTAGATTTAAAAAATCATGGTATTATCATTCTGTTTCGCCAGCGGAATTCACAGGAGGCTGTGTGATTGCGTAATGATTTTCTAAATTAATACTAAGATCATACCAACATCATTTACTCGATTCATTATTATTTCCTCACCCAGTGACATGGTGTGGTCGGGCCAATTGGGGGGGAGGGGGGATGCATTATTATTGGGGGCCACACCTCATATATTTCTTTGGTTTTTCGGCTTCAAAAATAGTCCATTTTGTTTCCAACTTGTTTGCTCAAATTCGTCCCTCCCCCGTTATAAATTCGAGGCTTTTGAAAATGAATAGGTATTACGTAAGTCTTTACGGCCGTGATAAACATTGTAAACATCCCCCCCCCCCCCCCGCCCGCCTCCTCACGCACACAATGCACGTGCACCGTGTTCACGGATTTTCTATTGTTACATTCGATTACGTCACATCGTTAGCGTATAATTCGACCAATAGGAATTCGCGTGTATTATTTGGCGGCAACTTCGTAGATATTTGCATACACTTAACGACATGCATTCATGTACGTGTAAAACGACGCCACGTTCATTTCGCAATACGGATTGTGATAGAAAGGACGGCATAGCGTAGCTCCTCCTCGGTCATAGTAAGCTTGGCCCTTACATAATAGTCAGTGGTCTTTGGGGTTCACTCCTGATCGATATCGTATAAATACTCCTGGCCGCAAGGAGTATTTATACTCCTCGATCTTCATTGACTCCTGTACAAAATCGAGGAGTAAATTTACTCCTCGGTCTACATTGACTCCTGTACAAGTCGAGGAGTAAATTTACTCCTCGGTCTACATTGACTCCTGTACAAGTCGAGGAGTAAATTTACTCCTCGGTCTACATTGACTCCTGTACAAGTCGAGGAGTAAATTTACTCATCGGTCTGCATTGACTCCTGTACAAAGTCGCGCATATAAATATACATTCGGCTATGATTCACTCCAGGGGGGGGGGGGGGGGGGCTGACCACATTGCATTTTTGTGTATTAATTGTTATTTAATGCTTATGTATTGTATTGTTTTAAGTCAGACAAGTTGTGGAGGACTGCAGCCCCCTCCCCCTCCCTAGCCCCCCCCCCCCCCCCCAGTGATACATGATTGGTTAGTTTTATTATGTGAAAACAATAATGTAAATACATTAACGACATATTAATTGTTTTATACACATCTACAATTGAAAGGTAGAATAAAAGTACAAAATACAGGTTAAAATATCTCCATTTAGGCTTCAAAGAACCACTAATTGACAAACGAACTAATAATCGGATTTCTTTTGAAATAATTATCTGTTTGATACATTTTCACTTGGCAGCCCAAGGGGGGGGGGGGGGGGGGGGGGGGGGTAAACCCCTAACCCCCCCCCCCCCCCCCCGTAGATCCGCCACTGCATATCATTCACCACTTACGTCATCTACAGAATTTAGTTCATTAGTCTGTTCTTTAGATGACGTCACATTCCTAGGTCAATTAGATATTTACTAATTACCCCAAAATGTATCGAAAATAAGATCGCTAGTGATATTCGTTTGTCTCGCAATGTATGGTCAACATTGAATCTGTAAGATCGCGACGTTTCGTATGCTACTGCAATACTTTGTCAAGTGAGTTAGTTAGTTTTTTTGTTTAAATGGCGACTCAGTCAATATTGACTATTTACGCCATGTCTATATAATTGGCCGAAGGCCAAACATATACAATGGGCAAGGCGTTTGGCACCTGACTAGTGCGAATCACTGACCTCTACTAATGGACGGGCGGTCATGGCTCATTAATTGAGGCCGCGGGCTGCGGGCGCGCGCCATGTTGGGACCATCAACCCGTAACAGCGGATAATGCACTAACGTGGTAGTGCATTATACTTGCTACGGAGTTGTTGCTCACCATGGCATTTGTATATCCCTTTATTCCCCTAGGAATAAATATGATCATATATGTGAAGTAAATAGTCTTAGTGATTGAATACTAGCATGAGTAATTAAAATTATCCAGCGTATTGAATCACAGCTCAAGCAATGATAATTCGCCATTTGTTATGATGCTTACACGGTAACGTAAGGTACATGCGCGCCGGCGTTGCCCGGAGAGATTCCCTCGGATTCCCGCTAAAGTGACCCGATCTATTACTCTATAACTATTACTCGCCCCTAGTAGGCTACATGTATACATCTCTTATTGATTTATTTAATTGTACCATGCGTTCATGCATCACTTTACTATACCATATGGCACGTCATCCTCGTATATCAAAATATCATAAAAAGAAAGCCAATCTTTGTTTTCTTTCCTTTTCAATTTATTTGGTAACATGTTTTCCGCGTTCTTCCTGAGATTACTATTTCAAAGGGCATGCTTTGTGAGTTATGGTTCATAATGTTACCGTTATGGTTTGTTTTAAATCATTATGAACATCGATCAGGGATCGATCATGGAGGTTATAAAACACTTCTAAAGAAATTCGAAGTTCGACCATATGCAACCTCTATTTATTAGATGTTATAAAACAGTCAATACTTTCCATTAATTGGAGAGACATGTTGTCGTTGGTGTTGTTGCTGTTGTTTTGTGTTTATTGCCGTTCTTCATTCATTTTGAGCCAATCTGTTTTTGTTTTCTTCCAGTTTTCTATTTGTTTCAACTCAAATTAATTGCTCCTCAAGTTTAAAAAATACATTATGTATCTTTCTATATGCCCATGATAATATACACATACCAATATTTCCCATCCGTAAACAATGCAATATAGATTACAATTTTAATATTATTCAAATTACAATGCGGGTAGGCCTATATACGACTGAGTTACATTATTTTGAATATTTTCCAAGGAAGATTCAAAGTCCTCCCATCTTTGTTGCCATTTAACATAATACTTTTGTTTAATCATACTATTCTAGTATTCATTTCACGTATTACAAATCTCCTTTTTTCCCCAAGCCATGTTTTGCTTCTCTATCAACCATTTCATTGCATTAATTCCACAATGGCTCGGTATCCCCTCAAAATTCACCATGATTCCTTGTAAATTAAAATGAGTGCATAATACCAATGTTTCATATACAAATGTTTCTTCTTTCATTATTTCACTAGTTTTATGGGCTGTAATTAACTTAATGAGTCACTGTCTCGACAGAAAACCCTAGCCTTAGTATAGGCTTTATGAATTCAAACATACATTTTCAAACCCCAATCACTTATTCAATTATATAAAAAATACATTTTCAAGTTTACAATCACATTTTTGTCATCTATTTGCCTGCCCGTATCTAAATCTCTTATCGATTTCACTTGTTTTATTTCAATATACAAATCTATCAGTACAGTACACTATTTATAATAAATTTAGCAACCTAATATATATGTGAATATAAGAGGTAAACTATAATCTGTTCTGACACAAAACATAACACATGGGACTGTAGGCCGCCCAATGACTGCAAACAACTCGCCTATGAAACGTGATTTCAGCCTTTTTTATGTCATTATCATTTCGATTTGTACAGCCAAATGCCATGTAATGTGCCTTCCCTAATCAGAATACAATCAACACTTTTTTTATCTAACGAGAACAATTGGCAAAATTAATCTGAAAAATGTTTACAAATGTTACACACTATCAACAGCGGGTTATCGACGGTCCGTGATGATGGTCCCAACATGGCCGCCGTGCGCGCGCGGCGGCCTAATTTTTGAATGGCCAATCAACGTATAGCCGCCCGTCCATTAGTAGAGGTCAGTGGTGCGAATGCACTAGTTCGCGGAGGCCACGAAAAAAACCCCATCGTGATGGGGGAAACGTGGTTGCGTCCGTGGATGCCAAACGAGGGCGCACTCCCTGTCTCCTTGTAAAAAAAAAATAATAATAATAATAATTTAAGTATTAATCTTTATAATCATTCCCACCTACGGTTATCAATATGTGCGCACCCGCGCTCACACCAATAAACGCATGCAAACATATATAATAGCCAAAGGAGCTATCATTTATTTTTTTATTATAATGCATATATAAATTTATATATCTCTTATAATATATTATGTATATTATGACCACTATCATCGACAGAATGTACGCACCCGCGTCCGATCTGAGGACAATATTTTATTTCATTATATATATTATGTATTTGTGTGTATCTGTGTATGCGCCCCCGCGCATTTCACCGAAACAAATTCATATATATATCAAAATCTTGTCTATAAAACATATGTGCACCCCCGCGCACAGGCATGTGTATTTATATCTATACTACAAGTTTACAGAGTATGTGTCTATATCTCATTTATAAAGTGTCTGTGCACCCCCGCGCACTTATATATATAATCTATACTACATATTTACAGAGATTGAATGCCTTCTGGAGCAGCATCATCAATCCGGACGCACCCGCGCTCGGTCTGACGAGAAACTACTCTATAAGCAACTATTACTATGTATGTACAGGGAAACCCCGTTATAACAAGCTCGCTTATAACGAGGTACCGTTTATAACGAGGAGAATCTGTTTTGGCCTGATTATAACTGTGTGTCCGGGGTTTCCCTGTATTTATCTCATCTATAAATAATGTGTGCACCCCCGCGCACTAAAACATATATTTATAACTTAACTATACACTAACCAACAAAGTGTATACCTTCTAGGACATTATTAGTACGGACGCACCCGCGCTCGGCCTAATGTCATCCTATTTTATTCACAATTATTATATTATATATATATATCTTTTTTTTTTTTTTTTTTTCCCCCTATAAGTAATTTGTGGATCCCCGCACAATAACTAAAATAGTATCATATTATGCATATAAGATATTCAATATAAAATGAATATCTACAGGTACCTATGAACATACATTTTCAGTCAAATTGTATGCCTTCTTATGGCATTATCATCATGACTATAGTATTTGTATATAACAATATATGTTTATCTATATTACACATTTAAATAGCTCCTGAGCCTTCTAGAGTAGTATCATCACACCGGACGCACCCGCGCTCGGTCTGACAACTATATGTATCTCTGTATTTGTATCTATAATATACATTTACAAGGGTGTATGCCTTCTAAATCATTATTAGTACGGACGCACCCGCGTTCGGCCTAATACAAATCTGATGACAGTATATATCAATATCAATATATATATATATATTTTTTATATTAATTATAATATTGTACACGTACACTATCTATATATACAAATAAACCACATGTGCTCTTTTTACAGTCAGAGCGTACTACAGCTTGTGTATACTACTATATAGTGAACATATTATCATCAGATTAAACGCACCCGCGCTCGGTCTGAGATAAATGTAATTTATTGACAACTATTAAATATAAATGTATCTATAATAATATATTTAATTTATTACAATTTTTAACTAGTGTATGAACGCAATTGCGTTCAAATAAATGTAAGTACCAATAATATTGTTATTACACTTCTTGTCAGCAGATTGCACGCACCCGCGCCCAATCTGAGGACAATATATATAATATATATGTATTTGTATTAATTATGATATTGTACACCTGCACATTCTATATATACAAAGAAACGCATGTGCTCTTTTACAGTCACAGACGAATTTTGTCTATGAATATTCAGCGTTTACTTTAAAGATTTAAGGATCGCTCCTTTCACAGATTTTAAGTACTTTTTTTGATTTTTGAAGTGCACCCCGTCCGGGCAGTACTCCGCGAAGGGGTTGGCTAATCTGGAGTTTTTGTGGTTCCAAAATATGGTCGATGGAGATAACAGTATTGGAACCACTCCATTGATTAGCCGCACCCTCCGGTTGTACTCCCGGACGGGGCAGTCGTGTCGTCTTGTTCTAAGACGCTCGAGCAGGGACAGGACCACCACCGTGGTCGACGGCGAGGCGATGTTAATTTCCTCGACCAGGCCTTTTAATTCGGCCGCGACCACGGCTGGGTCGGCGGTCCTGTCCCCGATGTCGTTTCCGCCGATTTGGAGAATAATGGCCTTCGGGTTGTCCTCTCGTGCGGCACGTAGGAGGGGGGCCCGTATCCGGCTGATGGTGGCGCCTGGGATGCCCATGTAGCGGACGGTGTCGGTGTGAAGTCCCATGTTAAGACCATACATGGCCAGTCTGGCGATTAGGCTGTGGCCCGCTATGATCACCGTCGGATGCATAGTAATCTATTTATATATAATTAATAATATAATAAAAGAATAATTATTATATCAATTTATTTTCAAACGCCAACCTAAAAAGTGTTTAATTATAATAACATAAGTACATTATGTTATCTTCTAATCTATACATTAATTATAACCAATAGAACAAAGGCGTGTGAGACAGTGGGTACGCACCCGCGCGCCCATCTTGTCAATCACGTCTTACTTTATTATAACAAGTTATAGTGTATCATACTTACCAGTATGTTTAATAAATTTAATCAGATAACTGAAATTATCTGGCTTAAATATATCTTTTATAGTGAGATCCTTCACCTTCATATCTCTTTTAAGAGAGTATCTTTCCACATTATATTTAATACAATATAATAAATAGTGAGATATATTATCCACAATATGACATGTTTCACACAGGTTGTGTGGTACATACCCCATATTAAAACGATAATCGGGTAATAATGTCTGTCCCAATCTTAATCTATAATATAATACTTCATTGCGTCGGCATTTAAACTGCATAAAATGGGCACTCCCAACGGTTGGTTCTAAGTAAAATAGAGATCTCCCGTGAGTATGCGTTGTCCATCTGCGTTGTCACATTACCATATATTTATGTTTATAATATGATGTGCATTCCTGCAGGTTCAATGAAATTTGCATATCTATATTTACATTAGACAAGGCTTCTTTTGCTAAAGTGTCAGCCATCTCATTGCCTTCAATACCGCAATGAGATGGTATCCACGCTAACATTATAGTATGTCCTCGATTTCTCAATTGAGTATATTTAAACACAATTTCTTTAATAATGTTAGAATCACAATTCCAAAAATTATTTTCAATTAACAACAATGTACTTAAAGAGTCTGTAAGAATAATGGAGGATGCAGGCCGGAAATCTTCCAGCCATTCAAGTGCCAATAAAATGGCAGCCTGCTCCGCTCTACATACAGATACTGGAGATATTTTCTTTTTTATTTTAACATCATAATATGGAATATATACCGCTGACGATGTATTATCAGTATCTGGGTCCTTTGACCCGTCAGTGTATATATGCAACATATCATTCCATGTAACATTTATTTTATCCATGGATATTTGTTTTTTCAAATGTATACTATCTTTCAAAATGGGATCGCAAAATCAACATTTTGTTGAATTTTCATATTTTCATTATTTGTACGTAACAATAATGGTTTCGGCGTGCGCCTTTCATCCATTAACTTAATAACCTCATCCTGCCAGCAAGGTTCGAGTATATCATATTTAAGCTTATCATTTCCAGTACTCTGTATATAGCATTTATATTTATCAATTTTCATTGCTCTTTGTATATCTAATGGGGGTTCATTACAAATGACCTGAAGAGCTGCTAGGGCGGTACCATGGAGTGCCCCTGTAGCAGTCTTCAGGCCCAAATATTGTACCGAATTGACTTTTGCAAGGGTAGTAACTGGGGCAGCTTCGTATACCTCGCAGCCATACTCTAGTATAGAACGTACTAAAGTTTTATATAAAATCAAGAGTATTTTAGAGTCAGGTCCCCAGTTACCACCCGATATACATCTTAGGAAATTTATCCTTTTTTTACATTTAATTATCATTTTTTCCACATGGGGTTTCCATGTTAACTTAGTATCAAGACTCATTCCTAAGTACTCATATTCATGTACATTCTGCAATTGCACATCATTTATTTTAATATTTAATGTACATTCTTTTCTTCTTTTCGTGAATGTCATAATACATGTTTTGTCTATGGACACCATCAATTTCCATTTACTACACCATTCTACGACATTATTTGTTTCTATTTGTAGTTGATTTTGTAATGAGTCAACATCTTTGTTCCTCATCCAAAACACTACATCATCTGCGTATATTGCCGTAGGGGCTTTGCATACTTTCACTAAGTCATGCATATACAAATTAAATAATACAGGGCTTATGACACTGCCCTGAGGCAAACCTCGTGTAGTTATGAATGGCTCAGACAGCTCCTTACCAACTAAAACAACGTAAAACACTCCTATTTATGCTCTCATGCGGCTCCAAACCGCGTTATCTCGCATGAGCGAGTTGTTCCTAATTGGTCCATAACGGGCAAATTCTATTGGCCGGTGTACACGGGTGCTAAACCAATCAGCGAGGCGCTGATTTCATTGGAAATGACTGCCTAAACTCTAAATTTTGGTCTCCAACATGTATTCTCTTTTTGAATGATCACAGGATTTTTACTTAGTAATGTTGTATTCCTTTTAAGCAGGGTGGAGTTTTAACTATGAGTTTGTTATGTAATGGTGCAGGTTTCGCTTACCAAAATTTAGTTTGACCAAAACTATACACAATATACATACAGCCGTTCATAAAACCTTTAACCTGTTACACTTAGTTGTTCATTATCTCACATAATAATCAAAGGGCCCTCTAAACCAAAACTTAATTATTCCTTTAAATGTATTGTGATCTTTAGAAATGCATACTTTGCTCATAATTATACAACAGTAGCATAACAGTAACATAATAGCGATCATCAGCTGCTTGTGGCTAAACTGAGATTAAGACTGAAAGCTAAGAAATGTGATTCAGCTCCCACAAGGAAGAGCTCACTTCCAAAAGGCGCTAACTCCACTTTCCATAAAAATTGAGTTAACGATATATCTACATGTATAATCTACGTAGCTATCTAGGAATCCACATTTTACGACAAATAACTCACTCAAAATCAAAATATAGAAAGTTCAATTTTCATATTCCCATAGGCATGTGTAAAAAGTGGGACAAAGAAACCTGTTTTCCTCGGAAGTTGAAAAAGTGGATTTAGCGCCTTTTGGTTGAAAGCTCTATGATGTTGAAAATATCCCTTCTCAATTCTCAGTGGAAGTGAAGAACAAGTTTGAGCTGCTGTTGAGAAACGATGAAGCAGAGCAAACACCAAATGAGCTGTGGGAAGACATGAAAGAAACAGTTGAAAATGCAGCAAAGAATCACATCCCAAAGAAAAGGAAGCGGAAACAACCATGGATCTCAAATCAGACTTTCGACATTGCTGATGACAGGAAGAGGGCAAAAGCAAAACACAATAGAGGAGAATGGACGAGACTCAATAAGGCGGTTACAAGTAGTGTGAAGGAGGACAAAAGGAATTACATCGAGGGGAAGTGTGCCGACCTAGAGCGTCACAAGAACAACTCCAAGGCAGCATTTGCAATTGTGAAAGAAATCACAAAGAAAATAATCCCAAGACTGGATGTAATTAATGATGAAAATGGCAAAACACTGACGGAGAATGAGGACATCAAGGAAAGATGGGTGCAGTATAGTACCAAGTTGTTTGCTGCACAGGAACAAGTTGACACTCAGTGGGAGGAAAGTGATGAAATGGAGCCCCCTCCATTAAGATCAGAAGTGGAGCGTGCAATGAAACAACTGAAGGATAGCAAGTCCCCTGGCTTTGACAACTTGACTTCCGAGATGTGGAAGGCTACAGGTGAAGAAGGTACTGACCTGATGTGGCGTCTCTGTTGCAATATCTGGAATAGTAGGGAGTGGCCTAAGGACTGGTGTAGAGCTGTTTTTTATACCATTGCAAAAGAAGGGAGATCTGAAAGAATGTGCAAATCACCGAACGATCAGCTTGATTTGTCATGCAAGCAAAATACTTCTGAAGGTGATTAGCAGAAGAATGAAAATCAAACTGCAAGCCGAGATCTCAGATGAGCAAGCAGGATTCCGTGAAGGTAGAGGAACAAGAGAACAGATTGTCAACATTCGAAACATAATAGAGAAATGCAGAGAACACAGACATCCCCTCTATTTGTGCTTTATAGATTATAGCAAAGCATTTGACTGTGTGAGCCACTCTCAATTGTGGAATACAATGGCAAAGATAGGGTTCCCAAGTCACATCATCGAACTGATTAAAAACCTCTATCATGACCAAGAAGCAACAGTGAGAACCAGTAACGGCAGTACTGAGTGGTTTGGAATTGGCAGGGGAGTACGTCAACAGTCAAGGCTGCATACTGTCTCCTAACCTTTTTCATATTTATTCTGAGGACATTATGAGAAATGCTCTGGAAGGATTCAATGGGGGAGTTAAGTTTGGAGGTAAAAAGATCACGAACCTAAGGTATGCTGATGACACTACTCTCGTTTGCAGCAGCAGAGAAGAGCTGATTGATTTGTTGAATCGCATCAAACAGGCAAGTGAAGAGAAAGACCTTCTTCTAAACACCAAAAAGACAAAAATAATGGTTGTCGATAGAGATAATAATAACACTGACTTCACCGTAGCTGGAAATAAGATTGAAGTAGTAAATCGGTTTGAGTACTTCAATTATCACTAACAAAGGAGAGAGCACCACAGAGATAAGAAGAAGGATGGCAATGGCGAGATCAACAGTACAGAATATGTCTCACATCTGGAATAGCCGAGGCCTATCTCTCAGTCTGAAGGTTCGTCTGCTTCAAGCAACTTCTTTCTCTATTGCGACTTACGGAAATGAGTCCTGGGCCATGACAAAGAATGACAGAAAGAGAGTTGATGCCTTTGAAATGTGGTGCTACAGGAGGCTGTTGCAGGTGTCATGGAAAGATAAAAAGACAAATGTGTGGGTCCTGGAAAAGATTGGAACAGACTTGACCATCAGAAGGGGAATCATGGAAAGAAAACTAAACTATTTTGGGCACATTGTTAGGAGATCTGAAGGTGTTGAGAAGCAAATAATGCAAGGAGCAGTCGAAGGAAAACGGGGTAGAGGTCGTCCACCAATATCTTGGACTGATGATATCAAGAAAGTGTCTGGACAAGGAATGAAATTGGGCAACACAAATGGCAGGTGAAAGAGTTGCATGGCGTGCTCTCGTGAAGACCACAGCAGCGCTTTACAGCGCCACCTGAAGTTGATGATGATGAACATATTTAAGTATATAATATGCCACTCTGTCAAAGCGGCTGTATAATTAAATAATGCTTGAACTGTAAAACAATACAAAACAAACATAAATGCTGCTGGGATACAGGGCTGTTTTCTTTCAAAAGTCAGCTATTAAGTTAACAACAAAGGGCATCCTTCACACACCCATAAGTTTTAATTTAATGTGTTTTGTAATTCAGTGCAATGTAAAAATATTTTATTTCAAAATGGATTTAATT
Source organism: Echinarachnius parma (assembly GCA_037951105.1). NCBI lineage: Eukaryota > Metazoa > Echinodermata > Echinoidea > Clypeasteroida > Echinarachniidae > Echinarachnius > Echinarachnius parma. The sequence goes on from JBAMJV010013531.1 coordinate 27,081, forward strand.
TCTGTTAAATAGAAATAAAAACAATTGAACCAGGTAAAGCCAACATTCCTTGGAATTTTTATGTAATTAAAATGTCCAATATGTCAGTGAAAATGTAGGTATAATTTGAATCGAAATATGAATATACTGGAAACTCTTTATAAGAGCTCTGATATAAATATACCCTCTTTCGAAGAGGCCATTTTGTTAATCCCAGCCCTTCTACATTATTTTGTTTATTTACTTTCACGTAACAAAGTGAGGTGTCACTGTATCATAATATTTGTTTGTGTAACCGTCAGAACAATGTGAGCGCAGTGGACAGCTGTTCACCCTTTGTTTCCATCACGAACAAGACAGGAGAGCAAAATTCTCCCCTTTCATCATGATATTCTTTTGGCATGTTATGAAGATAAAACGTTGTGCAAGAAAATTACTTACCTTTTCCTTGCACTAAAATGTTTGTGAAAATTATTGTTATTTTCTTTAAATTATTTGAAGTTCGTGAGCTCATTTGAAGTGAAATGTGAACTGTCACATGTCACATGTGCACAAAGCATCGTTCTGGTGGACACAATAATTTATTTCCATTATTCATTGCAAAATGCATTTTTAGAATCTGTGCAATGTATAGATTTGAGTATGTATAGTGCAGGTATGTGTGTATGCGTGCGTGTTTGTCTGTTTTCATGTGCGTGTGGATGAATATTGCCTCTCTAGATAGATTGACTCTAGATTAGAGGTGGATTCCACTCTTAAGGAAGTGGTCACTAATATGACTCCTTAAGGGGGACTGGAATCCACCACTGAAAAGAGTGAAAATTTCCACTCCAAAATTGGAGTAAAAAAAAGGTCAACTCTAGGCTAACAGTGGATTCCACTCCTAACGAAGTGGTCACTAATATGGCTCCTTAAGGAGTGGAAGGGGGAGTGGAAATCCACCCCTGAAAAGAGTGAAAATTATCCACTCCAGATTGGAGTTAAAAGACGGTCCACTCTAAGTTAGGAGTGGATTCCACTCTAAACGAAGTGGTCACTAATATGGCTCCCTAAAGAGTGGACAAAAGAGTGGATTTCCACTCCAATACATTAAGAGAGTAAAATCCCTGTTATTCAAAGTGTTAATCACTTTTATTTATGGAATCAGTAATCTATATTAACCCTTTCAGGACTGGTCCCGAGAATATTCAGGCTCTGGTCTATGGAGAATACATATGTTATACCAAAAACTGGTTATACCCAGGGAGCAAAGGAGGCTATACAGACATGGAATGTTATAAAAGGTTGGGGCCCATAATTGTCTTCTAGGACCTTGTAGAAGCACAACCTAGGTGCACAACCTCGCGAACTAGCTACTGGAAGTCCACAAAACACATATGAAGGATTTTACCCCTACTGTACGTTAAAAGCGCCTTAAATCCTAAGGGTTCATGAATGTTCTACTCTGCTCTTTTCACGATTACACCCATACGCATGCTGCTATCATCGCATTTCTTCGGATATGTCTTCCATAGATAGTTGTGCATTTTTTAAAACCAAATTGTGCCTTTTTAGATCTATGGTTTTTATGTCACGTGTCTTTATATGTCACGTGCCAGACATAGAAAATGAAATTTCACATGCTCTTATGGACAAAAATGTATGGAAATGTATCAGATTATAGAATGACACATTTTATATCTGTAAAACCATATACTGAATGTTGAATGGCATTTGATATGATTAAAACACAATGCACTGGCAAAACAAATGATAACACAATACAAAATAATTTGAAACAAGGAACACACATAACAATAATAATTGTAATGACAATGAGATGGCTGCTATATAGCGAATATTTTGTCTATTTGACGCTCACGGCGCATCATCATGTTTATTCCCAGAGTCCCTGTCATTGGATACATAGTGTAACAAATCTAGCACACAAAGTACACATTTCCACTCCCTGGGGAGTCTTGCAGCCTGGCAACTTGTATGCGAATACAGTGCTAAAGAATCATTTTCCATCCAACTCGAGACCTCATGATTGAAAGGCATATGTCCTTCCGATTTGTATTACAAGCAAAACCATATAATATATTTCAGGCCTTTGTTAGTATTTTCAGGTCTAGAAAGATATATAAAATAACCATAAAATCAATAATGTTTACAATGATTATAAACCATATTTGCTTTCTTTTTTATTGTGTAAAATATTTCAAACAAATCAATTTTGCTATTATAAATTTAATTCAATCTTTATATCCTTAGCGTGAGTAGGTGAACAGGTTTGTCTCTTTCTGTTATAAGTGTGTGAACAGTCGAATCATAAATATCGCGTGATTTATCTTCCCTTTATCAATACATGTATAATCTCAATTGTTGTTTAGAAGGTCATAAAAGTGAAGTCAGGTAACAATAAATAACAATGTATGCTGTAAATGTCAATACCGATTGTTGAGGTCGTCATAAATAAAATAAAAAATTGTTATGCCTGTATCATAACACATAATATAGACGGCGTAAAGCAAATATCAAAGTTATAAAAGACACACTAATGGAAAACTCAATTATCATTTTATAGGACCGGCCCAGTTTTGGAGCCACTCTTCGATCTCGTTACATTCCATATTTGATTTGTACATGTATAATGATCGGCGAACTTTGACGTTGATAAGCATCAATATTGGTACTAGAAATCATAGGCGCCGGAAGTGGGGGGGGGGGGGGGGGGGGGGGCAGGGGGGGGGGGGGGCGGCCGCCCCTCCAATCCAAAGAGTGGGGGGGCAAAACGAAATTTTGCCCCCCAAAAAGCCCCCCCCCCCCCCCTCCCAATTTTTTTTTTAAAGAGTGGGAAAGACAAAATCAAATGTATGAGCTAACTTCAAAAACTAGTTTACTCATCCATTTTCATTTTTCGCGAACAGATTATCTCAGTTTGTTGTAAACATCTGATGAGAGCATAGATATTTTATTCTTTTTTTGTTTAACTCGGATTCTAAATTTCCTTCACAGGTATGGTATCAAGTGCACCAAATTGCACCATTTCAAGTAATAAATGTAAAATATTCCCCGTGGGAGGGGGATACCCCCTCCCAACCCCTCCCCCTCTGACTCTGTCAAAGCCCTCGGTCGCTTCGCTCCCTCGGGATTCATTATTGGCTGTAGGCCATGTTGTTGGATCATACATGCATATTTATGAGTGCGTCAATTATTTGTTTTCTTCGTAAAAAATATATCAAATCATAACACGCTTTCCTAGATACAGTTAAAGTGGCCCTGCAACCCAAATACATGTTGACCTCTGTTCATCTGTATTAGTGTACACATTCAATACTTGTAAACGGTTTGACCCAAATATGTTTTGTATAATTTTAAACATTTTATCATTTATTTGTCTTCATGTTGCTAAGCCCCACCTCCTAAAAAACCGTCCAGAGCAAATTCTATTGTTGACCTGCAGTGACATCATTTGTCAATCACTGGTCAGCTACCATGAGATTAACAAAAGATGAAAGTACAAGAAGAACATCCACACAAAAGCATGCCCTGCATACCTCCATGCAATAGCTTAGACAGTGCTTTTTTTCAGACATAGCAACAGCTATTGTAATTGAAGTTGTGTGAGTTGGTATTCTATTCAACCGTATGATGCTATTGTGATTAGCCTAATCTGTGGATGTTCTTTTTGTACTTTCATCTTTTGTTAATCTCATGGTAGCTGACCAGTGATTGACAAATGATGTCACTGCAGGTCAACAATAGAATTTGCTCTGGATGTTTTTTTAGGAGGTGGGGCTTAGCAACATGAAGACAAATAAATGATAAAATGTTTACAAATATACAAAACATATTTGGGTCAAACCGTTTACAAATATTGAATGTGTACACTAATACAGATAAACAGAGGTCAACATGCATTTGGGTTGCAGGGCCCCTTTAATCTAAAGCCCGAATTTCCTATCTAGGTATGCACCAGATTGCACAATTTCAAGTCCACAAATGCAAAATCTTTCTTACCGTGGGAGGGGGATACCCCCTCCCAAACCTTCCCCCTCCCTCCCTGCCCGAGTCATCATTATTGGCTGTGTGTTGTTGGATCATACATAATGTTGCATAATTATGGTTTATGTTGTGTGTGTGTTTTGGTAGTGTGTCAATTATTTGTTTTCTACGTGAAAAATATATTAAAACTTTCTGGTCGATCAAATCATATCACGCTTTCCCAAATACAGCCGAATTTCCTATCTAGGTATGCACCAGATTGCACAATTTCAAGTCCAAAAATGCAAAAGCTCCCTACCGTGGGAGGGGGGACACCCCCCTCCCACACCCTCCCCCCGCTCAGTCGTTTCGCTCCCTCGCAATGTCTCACTCTCACATCTGGCTCAAAGTTGGCAACCTAGAGTGTGGTTGGGCATGAGCCTCTACACACACAAATTGTGAGCCCCCTTGGGGTTTTGCCCCCCAATCCAAAACTGCTTCCGGCGCGCCTGCTAGAAATAAAAGCATACTGTCGCGGGATTTGTGATTATGTGTTTTCTCGAAAGTATGATAATCAAAGCCATTCAACAAATCAATATAATTCATTTTTAAAGAAAGATGGTTAATATTAATTGGAGATATTTCATCGGTAGTAATAATGTGTTTGTTTCCGATATATTGATGTGTGCATTTTGAATTTAGTGAGCTTGATGAGTGGGGCGTTGTTCGTATATTTGTTTAAAAGGGGTGTAAAAAGACAACTTCATAGATAAATAATAAAGAAGAAGGGGAGATCGCTATAATTGCAAATATTGAATATTTTTACCATCACCATTAGAAAACTTAATTGTGGATTTATAGGATTTATTTATTAAGCCACTTCTCTGATAAAATCTAGATCAGCCACCCCCATGCCATATCACCTCTCATTAAAAAAACTTCAGTCTCTAAACGTAACAAACAAGGGAGGATTCTAGATCAAGGATAAACAAAACTCTTATCATCATCATGTAATTATAAATGACCACCTCAAAATAATTGTTTCGTCGATTAAATCGAGACGTGGTCAGTGGAACAAGCACTTTCAAGCTAGGGGTACAGCACCACGGGCGAAGGAAAAAACAAAACAACAAATAATCAAGAACCAATATGTCATGGGATACGGAACCCCCCCCCCCCCCCCCCCCCCTCCTCCCCTTCCAGCTTGCACCTCCAACTACACCAATGACCTCCGACGTATCAACCCTAGTTCATTCTCAGGCTAACGCCCTGCCTTATTATCACGCCACTGGGGTCAAGACCTCACAGACATGCCCTAAGCAGTAATAATATGAGAAACCAGAACCATCATAAAATGAAAGCCCAAGAAAAGGGTTGAAAATTCGGTGCATTTTTGATTTATTATCTGTATTTAACATCTTCACATCCACCATTCATGTCATGTTACCTATAATTTGCACATTAGCTTAATTACAGATGAGCTAAACAAGCCGATATATTGATTCGTCATTCAACTAAATGTCAATTTGTATGGATTTACTTTTTTATCATTGTCCATTACACCTCAACTTCAGAGTGTATTATAATATAACATTATATTTGTATACAGTGGAACCTTGTTATAATCATGAGCTTGGGATCATACAAAATACCTGCATTATGTATTGAGGTCTTTAACATAGAAATAAGAGTGAAACCTTGTAAAAACAAGAAGTTTTGGCTCATTAAAATTACCTCGGTATTTTGTTATATGCAGGTATAAAAGAGGGTGTTTTAAGAGCTTGTACCATTAAATGACCACCTTAGTATATCAGACCTCATTTTGACGGGATTCCACTGTACATCATTTCGAGATTCTTTTTGTCTAATTTATTCGCTTTCCTTCCAAATACAGTCTCTGTAAGACATCATGTATTACCCAGGGAGCAAAGGGGGTATACAGACATTGAATGTTATAAAAGGTTGGGGCCCATAATTGTCTTCTAGGACCTTGTAGAAGCACAACCTAGGTGAACAACCTCGCGAACTAGCTACTGGAAGTCCACAAAACACATATGAAGGATTTTACCCCTACTGTACGTTAGAGGCGCCTTAAATCCTAAGGGTTCATGAATGTTCTACTCTGCTCTTTTCACGATTACACCCATACGCATGCTGCTATCATCGCATTTCTTCGGATATGTCTTTCATAGATAGTTGTGCATTTTTTAAATACCAAATTGTGCCTTTTTAGATCTATGGTTTTTATGTCACGTGTCTTTATATGTCACGTGCCAGACATAGATGCTCTTATGGACAAAAATGTATGGAAATGTTTCAGATTATAGAATGACACATTTTATATCTGTAAACCCATATACTGAATGTTGAATGGCATTTGATATGATTAAAAAAACAATACACTGGCAAAACAAATGATAACACAATACAAAAGAATTTGAAACAAGGAACACACATAAAAATAATAATTGTAATGACAATGAGATGGCTGCTATATAGCGAATATTTTGTCTATTTCACGCTCACGGCGCATCATCATGTTTATTCCCAGAGTCCCAGTCATTGAATACATAGTGTAACAAATCTAGCACACAAAGTACACATTTCCACTCCCTGGGGAGTCTTGCAGCCTGGCAACTTGTATGCGAATACAGTGCTAAAGAATCACTTTCCATCCAACTCGAGACCTCATGATTGGAAGGCATATGTCCTTCCAATTTGTAGTACAAGCAAAACCATATAATATATTTCAGGCTTTGTTAGTATTTTCAGGTCTAGAAAGATATATAAAATAACCATAAAATCAATAATGTTTACAATGATTATAAACCAGATTTGCTTTCTTTTTATTGTGTAAAATATTTCAAACAATCAATTTTGCTATATAAATTTGATTCAATCTTTATATCCTTAGCGTGAGTAGGTGAACAGGTTTGTCTCTTTCTGTTATAAGTGTGTGAACAGTCGAATCATAAATATCGCGTGATTTATCTTCCCTTTATCAATACATGTATAATCTCAATTGTTGTTTAGAAGGTACATAAAAGTGAAGTCAGGTAACAATAAATAACAATGTATGCTGTAAATGTCAATACCGATTGTTGAGGTGGTCATAAATAAAATTAAAAATTGTTATGCCTGTATCATAACACATAATATAGGACGGCGTAAAGCAAATATCAAAGTTATAAAAGACACACTAATGGAAAAATCAATTATCATTTTATAGGACCGGCCCAGTTTTGGAGCCACTCTTCGATCTCGTTACATTCCATATTTGATTTGTACATGTATAATGATCGGCGAACTTTGACGTTGATAAGCATCAATATTGGTACTAGAAATCATAGGCGCCGGAAGTGGGGGGGGGGGGGGGGGGGCGGCCGCCCCTCCAATCCAAAGAGTGGGGGGGCAAAACGAAATTTTGCCCCCCAAAAAGCCCCCCCCCCCTCCCAATTTTTTTTTTTTAAGAGTGGGAAAGACAAAATCAAATGTATGAGCTAACTTCAAAAACTAGTTTACTCATCCATTTTCATTTTTCGCGAACAGATTATCTCAGTTTGTTGTAAACATCTGATGAGAGCATAGATATTTTATTCTTTTTTTGTTTAACTCGGATTCTAAATTTCCTTCACAGGTATGGTATCAAGTGCACCAAATTGCACCATTTCAAGTAATAAATGCAAAATATTCCCCGTGGGAGGGGGATACCCCCTCCCAACCCCTCCCCCTCTGACTCTGTCAAAGCCCTCGGTCGCTTCGCTCCCTCGGGATTCATTATTGGCTGTAGGCCATGTTGTTGGATCATACATGCATATTTATGAGTGCGTCATTATTTGTTTTCTTCGTAAAAAATATATCAAATCATAACACGCTTTCCTAGATACAGTAATCTAAAGCCCGAATTTCCTATCTAGGTATGCACCAGATTGCACAATTTCAAGTCCACAAATGCAAAATCTTTCTTACCGTGGGAGGGGGATACCCCCTCCCAAACCTTCCCCCTCCCTCCCTGCCCGAGTCATCATTATTGGCTGTGTGTTGTTGGATCATACATAATGTTGCATAATTATGGTTTATGTTGTGTGTGTGTTTTGGGGTAGTGTGTCAATTATTTGTTTTCTACGTGAAAAATATATTAAAACTTTCTGGTCGATCAAATCATATCACGCTTTCCCAAATACAGCCGAATTTCCTATCTAGGTATGCACCAGATTGCACAATTTCAAGTCCAAAAATGCAAAAGCTCCCTACCGTGGACCCCCCTCCCACACCCTCCCCCCGCTCAGTCGTTTCGCTCCCTCGCAATGTCTCACTCTCACATCTGGCTCAAAGTTGGCAACCTAGAGTGTGGTTGGGCATGAGCCTCTACACACACAAATTGTGAGCCCCCTTGGGGTTTTGCCCCCCAATCCAAAACTGCTTCCGGCGCGCCTGCTAGAAATAAAAGCATACTGTCGCGGGATTTGTGATTATGTGTTTTCTCGAAAGTATGATAATCAAAGCCATTCAACAAATCAATATAATTCATTTTTAAAGAAAGATGGTTAATATTAATTGGAGATATTTCATCGGTAGTAATAATGTGTTTGTTTCCGATATATTGATGTGTGCATTTTGAATTTAGTGAGCTTGATGAGTGGGGCGTTGTTCGTATATTTGTTTAAAAGGGGTGTAAAAAGACAACTTCATAGATAAATAATAAAGAAGAAGGGGAGATCGCTATAATTGCAAATATTGAATATTTTTACCATCACCATTAGAAAACTTAATTGTGGATTTATAGGATTTATTTATTAAGCCACTTCTCTGATAAAATCTAGATCAGCCACCCCCATGCCATATCACCTCTCATTAAAAAACTTCAGTCTCTAAAACGTAACAAACAAGGGAGGATTCTAGATCACGGATAAACAAAACTCTTATCATCATCATGTAATTATAAATGACCACCTCAAAATAATTGTTTCGTCGATTAAATCGAGACGTGGTCAGTGGAACAAGCACTTTCAAGCTAGGGGTACAGCACCACGGGCGAAGGAAAAAACAAAACAACAAATAATCAAGAACCGATATGTCATGGGATACGGAACCCCCCCCCCCCCCCCCCCCCTCCTCCCCTTCCAGCTTGCACCTCCAACTACACCAATGACCTCCGACGTATCAACCCTAGTTCATTCTCAGGCTAACGCCCTGCCTTATTATCACGCCACTGGGGTCAAGACCTCACAGACATGCCCTAAGCAGTAATAATATGAGAAACCAGAACCATCATAAAATGAAAGCCCAAGAAAAGGGTTGAAAATTCGGTGCATTTTTGATTTATTATCTGTATTTAACATCTTCACATCCACCATTCATGTCATGTTACCTATAATTTGCACATTAGCTTAATTACAGATGAGCTAAACAAGCCGATATATTGATTCGTCATTCAACTAAATGTCAATTTGTATGGATTTACTTTTTTATCATTGTCCATTACACCTCAACTTCAGAGTGTATTATAATATAACATTATATTTGTATACAGTGGAACCTTGTTATAATCATGAGCTTGGGATCATACAAAATACCTGCATTATGTATTGAGGTCTTTAACATAGAAATAAGAGTGAAACCTTGTAAAAACAAGAAGTTTTGGCTCATTAAAATTACCTCGGTATTTTGTTATATGCAGGTATAAAAGAGGGTGTTTTAAGAGCTTGTACCATTAAATGACCACCTTAGTATATCAGACCTCATTTTGACGGGATTCCACTGTACATCATTTCGAGATTCTTTTTGTCTAATTTATTCGCTTTCCTTCCAAATACAGTCTCTGTAAGACATCATGTATTACCCAGGGAGCAAAGGGGGTATACAGACATTGAATGTTATAAAAGGTTGGGGCCCATAATTGTCTTCTAGGACCTTGTAGAAGCACAACCTAGGTGAACAACCTCGCGAACTAGCTACTGGAAGTCCACAAAACACATATGAAGGATTTTACCCCTACTGTACGTTAGAGGCGCCTTAAATCCTAAGGGTTCATGAATGTTCTACTCTGCTCTTTTCACGATTACACCCATACGCATGCTGCTATCATCGCATTTCTTCGGATATGTCTTTCATAGATAGTTGTGCATTTTTTAAATACCAAATTGTGCCTTTTTAGATCTATGGTTTTTATGTCACGTGTCTTTATATGTCACGTGCCAGACATAGATGCTCTTATGGACAAAAATGTATGGAAATGTTTCAGATTATAGAATGACACATTTTATATCTGTAAACCCATATACTGAATGTTGAATGGCATTTGATATGATTAAAAAAACAATACACTGGCAAAACAAATGATAACACAATACAAAAGAATTTGAAACAAGGACACACATAAAAATAATAATTGTAATGACAATGAGATGGCTGCTATATAGCGAATATTTTGTCTATTTCACGCTCACGGCGCATCATCATGTTTATTCCCAGAGTCCCAGTCATTGAATACATAGTGTAACAAATCTAGCACACAAAGTACACATTTCCACTCCCTGGGGAGTCTTGCAGCCTGGCAACTTGTATGCGAATACAGTGCTAAAGAATCACTTTCCATCCAACTCGAGACCTCATGATTGGAAGGCATATGTCCTTCCAATTTGTATTACAAGCAAAACCATATAATATATTTCAGGCCTTTGTTAGTATTTTCAGGTCTAGAAAGATATATAAAATAACCATAAAATCAATAATGTTTACAATGATTATAAACCATATTTGCTTTCTTTTTTGATTGTGTAAAATATTTCAAACAAATCAATTTTGCTATTATAAATTTGATTCAATCTTTATATCCTTAGCGTGAGTAGGTGAACAGGTTTGTCTCTTTCTGTTATAAGTGTGTGAACAGTCGAATCATAAATATCGCGTGATTTATCTTCCCTTTATCAATACATGTATAATCTCAATTGTTGTTTAGAAGGTACATAAAAGTGAAGTCAGGTAACAATAAATAACAATGTATGCTGTAAATGTCAATACCGATTGTTGAGGTGGTCATAAATAAAATAAAAAATTGTTATGCCTGTATCATAACACATAATATAGACGGCGTAAAGCAAATATCAAAGTTATAAAAGACACACTAATGGAAAAATCAATTATCATTTTATAGGACCGGCCCAGTTTTGGAGCCACTCTTCGATCTCGTTACATTCCATATTTGATTTGTACATGTATAATGATCGGCGAACTTTGACGTTGATAAGCATCAATATTGGTACTAGAAATCATAGGCGCCGGAAGTGGGGGGGGGGGGGGGGGGCAGGGGGGGGGGGCGGCCGCCCCTCCAATCCAAAGAGTGGGGGGGCAAAACGAAATTTTGCCCCCCAAAAAAGCCCCCCCCCCCCTCCCAATTTTTTTTTTTTAAGAGTGGGAAAGACAAAATCAAATGTATGAGCTAACTTCAAAAACTAGTTTACTCATCCATTTTCATTTTTCGCGAACAGATTATCTCAGTTTGTTGTAAACATCTGATGAGAGCATAGATATTTTATTCTTTTTTTGTTTAACTCGGATTCTAAATTTCCTTCACAGGTATGGTATCAAGTGCACCAAATTGCACCATTTCAAGTAATAAATGCAAAATATTCCCGTGGGAGGGGGATACCCCCTCCCAACCCCTCCCCCTCTGACTCTGTCAAAGCCCTCGGTCGCTTCGCTCCCTCGGGATTCATTATTGGCTGTAGGCCATGTTGTTGGATCATACATGCATATTTATGAGTGCGTCAATTATTTGTTTTCTTCGTAAAAAATATATCAAATCATAACACGCTTTCCTAGATACAGTTAATCTAAAGCCCGAATTTCCTATCTAGGTATGCACCAGATTGCACAATTTCAAGTCCACAAATGCAAAATCTTTCTTACCGTGGGAGGGGGATACCCCCTCCCAAACCTTCCCCCTCCCTCCCTGCCCGAGTCATCATTATTGGCTGTGTGTTGTTGGATCATACATAATGTTGCATAATTATGGTTTATGTTGTGTGTGTGTTTTGGGGTAGTGTGTCAATTATTTGTTTTCTACGTGAAAAATATATTAAAACTTTCTGGTCGATCAAATCATATCACGCTTTCCCCAAATACAGCCGAATTTCCTATCTAGGTATGCACCAGATTGCACAATTTCAAGTCCAAAAATGCAAAAGCTCCCTACCGTGGACCCCCCTCCCACACCCTCCCCCCGCTCAGTCGTTTCGCTCCCTCGCAATGTCTCACTCTCACATCTGGCTCAAAGTTGGCAACCTAGAGTGTGGTTGGGCATGAGCCTCTACACACACAAATTGTGAGCCCCCTTGGGGTTTTGCCCCCCAATCCAAAACTGCTTCCGGCGCGCCTGCTAGAAATAAAAGCATACTGTCGCGGGATTTGTGATTATGTGTTTTCTCGAAAGTATGATAATCAAAGCCATTCAACAAATCAATATAATTCATTTTTAAAGAAAGATGGTTAATATTAATTGGAGATATTTCATCGGTAGTAATAATGTGTTTGTTTCCGATATATTGATGTGTGCATTTTGAATTTAGTGAGCTTGATGAGTGGGGCGTTGTTCGTATATTTGTTTAAAAGGGGTGTAAAAAGACAACTTCATAGATAAATAATAAAGAAGAAGGGGAGATCGCTATAATTGCAATATTGAATATTTTTACCATCACCATTAGAAAACTTAATTGTGGATTTATAGGATTTATTTATTAAGCCACTTCTCTGATAAAATCTAGATCAGCCACCCCCATGCCATATCACCTCTCATTAAAAAAACTTCAGTCTCTAAACGTAACAACAAGGGAGGATTCTAGATCACGGATAAACAAAACTCTTATCATCATCATGTAATTAAAATGACCACCTCAAAATAATTGTTTCGTCGATTAAATCGAGACGTGGTCAGTGGAACAAGCACTTTCAAGCTAGGGGTACAGCACCACGGGCGAAGGAAAAAACAAAACAACAAATAATCAAGAACCGATATGTCATGGGATACGGAACCCCCCCCCCCCCCCCCCCCCCCCCTCCTCCCCTTCCAGCTTGCACCTCCAACTACACCAATGACCTCCGACGTATCAACCCTAGTTCATTCTCAGGCTAACGCCCTGCCTTATTATCACGCCACTGGGTCAAGACCTCACAGACATGCCCTAAGCAGTAATAATATGAGAAACCAGAACCATCATAAAATGAAAGCCCAAGAAAAGGGTTGAAAATTCGGTGCATTTTTGATTTATTATCTGTATTTAACATCTTCACATCCACCATTCATGTCATGTTACCTATAATTTGCACATTAGCTTAATTACAGATGAGCTAAACAAGCCGATATATTGATTCGTCATTCAACTAAATGTCAATTTGTATGGATTTACTTTTTTATCATTGTCCATTACACCTCAACTTCAGAGTGTATTATAATATAACATTATATTTGTATACAGTGGAACCTTGTTATAATCATGAGCTTGGGATCATACAAAATACCTGCATTATGTATTGAGGTCTTTAACATAGAAATAAGAGTGAAACCTTGTAAAAACAAGAAGTTTTGGCTCATTAAAATTACCTCGGTATTTTGTTATATGCAGGTATAAAAGAGGGTGTTTTAAGAGCTTGTACCATTAAATGACCACCTTAGTATATCAGACCTCATTTTGACGGGATTCCACTGTACATCATTTCGAGATTCTTTTTGTCTAATTTATTCGCTTTCCTTCCAAATACAGTCTCTGTAAGACATCATGTATTACCCAGGGAGCAAAGGGGGTATACAGACATTGAATGTTATAAAAGGTTGGGCCCATAATTGTCTTCTAGGACCTTGTAGAAGCACAACCTAGGTGAACAACCTCGCGAACTAGCTACTGGAAGTCCACAAAACACATATGAAGGATTTTACCCCTACTGTACGTTAGAGCGCCTTAAATCCTAAGGGTTCATGAATGTTCTACTCTGCTCTTTTCACGATTACACCCATACGCATGCTGCTATCATCGCATTTCTTCGGATATGTCTTTCATAGATAGTTGTGCATTTTTTAAATACCAAATTGTGCCTTTTAGATCTATGGTTTTTATGTCACGTGTCTTTATATGTCACGTGCCAGACATAGATGCTCTTATGGACAAAAATGTATGGAAATGTTTCAGATTATAGAATGACACATTTTATATCTGTAAACCCATATACTGAATGTTGAATGGCATTTGATATGATTAAAAAAACAATACACTGGCAAAACAAATGATAACACAATACAAAAGAATTTGAAACAAGGAACACACATAACAATAATAATTGTAATGACAATGAGATGGCTGCTATATAGCGAATATTTTGTCTATTTGACGCTCACGGCGCATCATCATGTTTATTCCCAGAGTCCCAGTCATTGAATACATAGTGTAACAAATCTAGCACACAAAGTACACATTTCCACTCCCTGGGGAGTCTTCCAGCCTGGCAACTTGTATGCAAATACAGTGCTAAAGAATCACTTTCCATCCAACTCGGGACCTCATGATTGGAAGGCATATGTCCTTCCAATTTGTATTACAAACAAAACCATATAATATATTTCAGGCCTTTGTTAGTATTTTCAGGTCTAGAAAGATATATAAAATAACCATAAAATCAATAATCTTTACAATGATTATAAACCATATTTGCTTTCTTTTTTATTGTGTATAATATTTCAAACAAATCAATTTTGTTGTTATGAATTGTCGCATTTTACATTACGAACCTGCAAACAAATTGGTTGTGATTAGCACTCAATATTATAATACAGGGCTGGGAATATACGAGGGTGTATCGACATCGTTTAGAAATACAAAGTCAAAATTTAAAAAAAGTATGAAAGCTGACATATCTTT